>JANPWT010000245.1:3718006-3747593 GCA_024678245.1 Erythroxylum densum
AAAATCTTAATCGCTACTTTTGATTAAAAAAATTGAACGTCAACTATTTTAATATAACAATTGATTAAATAAAATCAAAAATTAGTTTCACACCTAACTGCAAAATCAAACAATCAAATAATAACTTAAATACTTAACTAATAAATCGATTCAAATAAAGAACGAAAGTGTTAGGATATTTAATGTTTAATAACTACGATTCTGTAAACTAAGAAATAAGAGTTTAATTAACCAACATTACAAATTTTCCTAGCTATTTGGGACTGTACATGTTTGAGGCGTTCTTGATTTTTTTTCTTTGTTTCTTGTCCAGCTGTCATCCTTGTTGCTTGATTTTTCTCTTCTCTGTTGGGGGTTGTTCTTCTTTATGGACATGTTCTTCTCTCTGTTTTTTTTTCTTCAATGCCACTTCTTGTTGGTCTCTCTCCTCTTCTTATGCTATTCTCTCCTTTTATTTTCTTTTAATGCATGCATATACCAAGCCCTCCTACCAAACGTCTACGTTTTCGACTGAGTGGTGCTCTGTGTTTTGACTTCTTGCATCGCACCTTTGCGGCTTTGACGTTGCTGTTCAAATTTTTTTGAAGGAATTCATCGTTCATTGGTACTGTTCACACCCTTTAACCCACACTTCTTTGTTTCTACGTTTCATTCCTGCGCTACGTCATTTGCGTTAGACCTCCAACCTGTTGCCTTGCATATTCTTCATTTTCTTCCGTCGTTTTGGTCTAGAATGTTGCATGAAAGTCCTTCGTTGTCCTTTCCTATCTAACTCACAGCCTCCACTTTGTTTGATTTAACTAGGTCATATTCCTTTGTTTTCAAATAGGGTCCCAATCTCACAAACTCTGCAGTTTCAGCTTTTTTTGTCTCAAAATTTTTGCAGTTTTTTCTATTTGCAGTTTTTTCTATTTAGTTTTAAAGTACATCTTGATATAAAACAAGATTAATTTCTATTAAGCATAATTTCAAATCTCAAAAATAAAAAAAATTAACGCACAAAAAAATAAAATATAAAGACACTAACACATACTTAAAAGGAAAATATTGAAAGTCAAAACATTAAAAAGATTGCAAATGAATGTTCCGCACGCTAACATGAGTTTTATTTTACCTAAAATTAATGAGACAAATTTTTAGATTTTAGTAAAGCTTAAATTTGAGAATCAACTTTTAAGTTAAACTCTAAATAATTCAAACAATCTAAGTTTTAACTTAAAATTATATATTAAAATGATATTATTTTAATCTTCTAAAAATAATATTATTTTAAATTATTGAAATAAAATTTAAATTACACAGCTCAAATTAGATTAATTTATGGCTTTGTTAAAAATTGAGCCGATAGGCTTAATGACCTTGTGATTAGGCTTCGCAACGGAGCTTAGGTCCAGTCCAAAATTAAAAGATCAGGCCTAAGTTAAGCAGGCCTAAAATTCAGTTTTTTAGCCTGTTCAAACTTAGCCTACTTGAGGCCCAACAGGCAATGAACAAATGATGTTGTTTTTGTTAAAAATGATAACGTTTTAAAATATTTTAAAATATAAAAAGATGGGCTGAACAGGTCTGGCTTGATTCAATTAGGACCTAGTTAGGTCCAGCAGAATTTGGGCCTGGCAAGATTCAGCTAATTAGGCCCGAATTAAAGTAATCGGGTTGGGCCTGAGCCGACCTTTGTATTGAGATTCTTCATAAATGTGCACTCCCGCGGTCCCACCCGTCCACTGCCACCGCGTTGCCATTGCATAGATGTCCACGCATCTTTGAACCTACACCGTCACACTCTCGCTTCTTCCGTACTTTATCCACACAAAATTCTATATATAGCACAAAACCATTACCTGCCTCGTTGTTTCTTTGTCTCTGTTTCCAACATAAATGGCTCGCTCGCTCTCCCTGTCTCTCTCTAAGGCTTACCTGACCACCACGGCCAACATAAGATCTTCCGCCGTGCTCCGTTCACTCTCCACCGTCCCTCCCAACCACGACCTGGCCGGCGACGAGTCTTCTGGCACCGCCACAGATCCTTTGGTTCGGAAGCTGGAGGACGTCATACACCGGATCATGGTGCGCCGGTCTGCTCCCGATTGGCTGCCGTTTCTACCGGGGCACTCGTACTGGGTTCCCCCGCCGAGATCGGCATCTGGGTCTCTTGGGATTGCTCAGTTGCTTGAGAAACTGGCGAATCCTTTGTCGGATGAGGAGTCTCTGTCTACCACCACTGTTCGTGGCTGGCCTTCTTCTGATTATTTTATTAAAGGTGATCGTTCTGATACCCTTGCTCATTATTTCATTTCTGGGTTTTTGATTGTTTTGTTGTGTGATTTTGGTACGAACTAAAATATTTGATCTTTTATCGATTTCTGTAGTCGGTCTTATTATTGTGTTTTAGGGGAATTCTGGGTATGGGTTTGGCTTGTGATGTTGAATTCTGTTTGATTTTTATTTTCTCCTTTTCTTTTGGTTTTTTTTTGTGATTGGTGGTGTTGAAAGAGCGAATTGATGACATATTGCTACATAGATGATGAGAAAGGCTGGTTCTTTACTGGAGTGGTTTCATTGAATTGGGGAGATAGGCTATTGGGGCTGATAAACTGTAATTCGTCAAATTTCTTCGATGATTCTCTACATGGTTAGGCTTTTATAGGCATATCTGATTTTACATGGAGTCTTTTCCCAGGGATGGGGAAAGGACATAACTCATAGCAGAAGGTGATCAATATGTGTACCTTACTAAGTTATTTTGTTATAAAGCTGCGGTCGAACTGGGAAGCTCTTGTCGTTATTGTGGTTATCAGTAGCAAAAACATCTTACTGGTAAATAATATGTAATCCTGTGAGTTCTTATCTTTAGGTCTCTGTTACTGAAGTTAGTATGTGCATATATGGTGGAATCAAACGATTTCGACTATTTTGTTCTCATCAGTTTGGGGTTAGTCAGATTTTGAATATTTGTTGATCTTCTAACTTCTTTGTTACTACCAAATGATAATTGCTTAGTTGCTTGTTTTCTTTATTCTATAGAACCCTAACATATATCAGGCAGTATTCTTTATAGAAGTATAAAGTGTGCTTATATTTACATGTCTTTTATGCTTCCATTACAGATGCACCTCCTTATATGGACAAGGGCGATGTAAATATCACCCCAACCAAAGCAGAGACAGCGACAAATCACGATAATGTGTCTCAGTCTGAAGAAGATGACGGATGAACTGCTCTTTCAAGTAAATAAACATATGGGTAAGGACCATGTTTCTTGTGTAGGATTTGATGATTTTCTTGTCTAAATTCATACAACTGGCATGCTTTTGACTCCTTTGCAAAAAAGTTTGATGTTTTTGGTAAGTACTTGTTTTATGTGTATCCATATTTTGTATGGAATGGTAACAACTAAAAAGTTAGATTAGACACGGCTTCAGGGAAAAAATACATGCAAGCAAAGTTGCTAAGATGTCGGCAATTTTGTATGTTAAGAGCAGGAATAGATTGTCACTTGGGTGTCTGATTGTGTTTTTCACAGTTGATTTTTTACATATTATATAGGGAGAAGTATTGAACTTGAAGTGAAATTGTACTTCTGATAATAAACAAGCAAGATATTGAAAACAATGTGGGAGTAAAAGAGAGAGATAATGTTTATATTTGCGGTCTCCGAGTGAAGAATATAACCTTGTCAATTTTAAGCCAGCTCTGTTTCCCCAGACTATCAATTCATGAACTTTGGATGCAATGAACTATATCATCATCATATGGATACAACTGGTGTCCTAAAATCAATGCAAATTACTATACTATACTTAATATGCATGTACTTTATATATCCAACTTTCTTTTTGATTGATTGCTTATCACAGAATATGCAGGCTCATCCAGCGACTTGTAAATGTTATGTAGAAACAGGAACAGAAGTGAAATGAAGATCCACAGACTAAATGACATTTGGTAGGGAACGGTGAGGTGAATTTTTGACTTCATTCAGAAATGAGATTTGCCCTGGGAGCCTTCTAATCACTATTGTCCTTAATGAAGTCAATTAGCTATCCTTTGTATTGTTTTCGTGTAACTTAAAACCATATGCTTGAGCTAGATACATATTCCCTAGTTGTAGCTCAGTTGTAAATATTTTGAATCATAATATGAGGTCCTTCCCAACAATTACGATGATTACATTTTGATCATTTCAAATGGCATGTGAGAAGAATTTTGAGTGCCAGGTGATGGAAATCCATAATTCTAATCGAAAGGCTTAACATTTGCTTTTAGTTTGACTTGGCCTCAATGACAATGTATTCCAAAACAATGTCTCAAGAATTGGTAAATTCTCTAATTTGCTTTTGATAGCTAGACAAATGATACGAAAATTCCATTTCCCCACAAAGGTCATGATTAGTATACACAATAATGGTTGATATACAGATCTTAGAACAGACAGAGGAGTAACACAGCAAAACAGCAGTAGAATCAGCTTCCATGTACAGAGTTGGTAAGAGCCATTCACATCACCGGTTATACACGAGCTTCCAAAATGAAACCAAACCTTGATGGATCACCAAGCCTGGAGTTTTTAGCATATACTAAAACGTGAGAAAAACAGCAATGTATCATAAAGACGTATCCAAAAGTCTGGTTTTGCACAGATGTGTCTGGTTAGCCTTGCTAAAAAGCAAAATCTAGCGCACATATTCGGTTTCATCTACTTATCAAACATTGCGAAGTTTTCTGACATAATATTCTGTAGACACGGATTTCACAACTGAAAATCGTTATTGCAAGTGGAACTTGAAAGATATCTAGCGAAAAAGTTTGAAGTGATTAAGGGAATATTGAAAACTAAATTGGAAACTATAATCTCATGTTTTGACCTAGATAATGGACATTTATCAAGAGAAGTACATGTGATTAACTTACTTTACAGGAAAGCATATAGTTCCAACTAATAGAGGCCTAACATCCTTAGTTCTGTGACATGGCTGGCCTCAAGTTCAGGAACATTTTTACCAGCTTCTCGATCTTCCACCACATATTCCTGACAATTTGATAGCACAGAACATTTTGGAAACCAGAATCTGTGATTAAGCATATCTTATTGCATGATTAGGCATGCATGACGTATCAGATTTACCACCAAGCTTGAAGAATAGATGACAAACCTTTGTCAGTTCTTGCTTGGCAAGGACATGATAATGCCGTTCACTGATCCTCTGTCCACATATTATGGCAATGAAAAAACCATACAGCAATCCCACCAGAACTATAGCTAAAACTGCAGTCAGAAGAAAGTATAGAAAGAAAAGAAAAGTAAAGAAGCAGAGATCATTACATCTGTGATTATGATGAACAAAATCTGTAACAAGACAAGGGGTAAAACTTGCATGGAGTTGGTCAATCTTCCAACTAGGTTAAGAATACATAAGAGCTGAAAATAAACAAGAGGAAGCTTTCGTAGAAGGTTAGAAAGATATGAAAGTAAAAAAAATGCAGTGTAGAACGAGTTCAAGACATTGTACTTCACTTTAAACCCAATGTCATAAAAATACTCTTGCATGCTTTTTTTTATTTTCTGATTCTATCACTTCAACTTTGCTAAAAATCTTAACGTAGGTTGAATGATAAACAAAAGATGCACAAAAAAGGCTAAACTTGTGCCATACCAGAAAAAAAGACTAAATCAGTGAATCAGAAGCATAATTATGTACCAGCCATAGTGTAAAATCCATAAGGATGATCTTCATAGCCAAACATTTCCCTTAATTCCTCTCCATAAAGCTTGTATACCAGCACTCCCAATAATGCAACAATCTGCTTCAAACATTAAGATTAAAAGGGACACTCACTCTAAAAATAGAAAACAACGGACTGCAACTTTTTAAAATGATTCCAACCAGAAAAATATATTAATAATTCCATTATTAACCAAAATAATTTACATAAAATTGATTCTGAATAACTGCTACATCATAACCCAAAAGCGCATACCAGGCTGACATGATCTACACATTTATGATAATTAATCCTCGATTAAATTGAGCATGAGCACCATGAAGCAAAATGTTGTATGTTTTTCTTATCAATCTTTCCATTTAAACTATTTCTGTAATTACTCAAATATTTAATACTTCAACAGTGGAATTCTATTATAAACACTACACATAATCACTTGTAGAAGAATGGAGCAACACCTAGTCCCATCCCGTGATTACAGCCTCATGGCTTTAGCTCACCCTAGTAGAACAGATAATTTATCAAATTTGATCATGGATGCGAACAGCATCTGCACACTATGACGTGAAAATTGTTACAAACATCCCAACAAATTCTTCGTAAACAGTAATTTTGTTTGCTAGTTGCAGTGAACATGATACCATAGAAGAAATCACACACTGATGTTAGTTGTTTTGGAATATGTTTTATATCAGTCAGGTCCCAGATTCGATACCAAGCCATACAAAAAATTTAGGAGTAAACTTCATCTAGTTTTAAAAGCTTCGATTACCATACCAGCTGAACAACTACAAAAATGAATGCGTGGTCCCTAGCAACCAGGAACTGAAATTTCAATCTTAACCACCAACGATCTGGTGGGACATTTGCACGCAATATAAACAAGGCCCTGCACTCTGTGCAGTGAGCAAAAGCAAAGCCCTCCTGGAACAATCACGGAAATGAAGTAAATAATTTAATCATAAAAAATAATATATATGGAATGTTGAGTACTCAGAATATAAGGTCATTTCTTGAACAATACTTAATGCTTGTTTCTACTACAAATGCAGCATAGCAACCATAGAGGTTCAGTCAATTCTCCTCCATTTCCTACTTTTCATCTTCAACATGATGCCATACTTTTGGAAAACACTACGTGTAAATCCAACATGCTAATTGAACAAAAAGGATACTAGTCAAATTAGGCACCTTGGTCGATCTCCAGTTATCAAGACATGATCTATGCACATACATCTGTGTGCCTCTGCAATGACATGGTGCAATTAAGTCTTCGCCTGAAATGAATCAATGTCCCATCTTCAACATCATTAGATATAGAAACTTTAATAATTATGTGCCTTCTCCGAACAAGGAAAATCAATCATGAAAATTTTGATATGAATGTTTAGAGATACAAATTATGTGGAGAGCAATAGGTGGTAAAGACCTCCGTTATCAAGGCATATGCGACATTGGGGTTGGTCGGAAGTCACAAGATGACTATTTTCATCAATATGAACACTTTGTAAATCATCACCAAGAACATCATGATCATAGCCTGAAGGTCTAATTTCACTGGACGATGATGATGTTGATGATGATGAGGACGACTCCTCTGATTGATGGAAAGTAGTAGACTGGGATAAGATAGGTTCACTTTCCTCAATATCCTCCTTGCAACTATCATTTCCAACTAGTTGCATTTCGAACAAATATGAATTAGGATTAGGCTATCCACATCATTACAACAACTATCATTCCTCCAGAACATTTCAATGGCAACTAGAAAACCTGCAAATTTGTGAAAATTTGAGTCAGATCATCTGGAAAAAGGGAAATAACATAAATGCAAAACCATGTTGAAATGAAAATTGTATATCAAAGTTTATATGAAATGGTTACCAAAGTGAAAATAATTACACAACACACAAAAAATTATAAAATTATATACTTCATTATAGTGAACGCATCCAAGAAAAATAGGTACAGTTGGTTTAAACCTAAATAGTTGTAAAGCCATCTCCCGATAAGGAAAAAAATATCCTTTCCCATTGGTACGTTTGCATCTAAATATGAAAGCCTCCTAACCACATGTAGGCCCCAAGACAAAAAATCCGCTGAGACATCACCACACAATTCATGGTGTATAAATTCATTTTTGCAGCATCACTCTTTTCTCTCCACTGAATTTGCCTTCTCACAGTTCAATAAAAGTTGGAAGTTATTTGTCTAATATATTACAAGAATATATAGACCTTCTTTAAATATTTAAGATTGAATTATCTCAATGAAGTTCTAAATTTGATGAATATCAAAGTTCGGCTTTTTGAAGAAGATCCTTCAGAAGTAACTAACTTGCATGGTTGCATCATATAACCTTCTATGCATAAATTAACCACAACAAGCTTCCGATACCATGTTTAGAACTTGTACCTTCAGGGAAGCACATGAAATCTATAGTTGTTTTACTACACGACGCTGGACATGCATTGACTTGGGCAGTACAATGTATAACTGGATGCATAGTTAATTGAAAAGATAAGAGATCTCCATAAAAATTTGCTTCTCCTCACGAGTACTAAAGCTTCACTCCCAAATATGCGAATATGTTTAGAATTCTTGGTAAACAGAGCTCCCAAATTCGATCCCATAAAGTTTATCATCACCTCCCGTTTTTAAATATTACAATTTCCAAACCCAATTCCAAGAACTTGAAGAGCAAACACATCTCGCCATTTAAACCCTATACAAGAAAGCAGACAAGGAAGTCAACTTATCCTATATTTATCAGACCACATTTTTACATTTTTTTTCTATTAGTGTTCTACCCGAGTCACTCCTGTTGAACAATTTCATAATCACTAACAAAGAGGAACGGTTCAGACATGGATAACCGATTCCCAAGAATTACACAATATCAACGCCTACACAGCTCTAGAACAAAAGCAAAACCAAAAACTGAAAGGTTGACCTGACCAATTCAAAGACTCAAACTTTGAGAGAAAAGAAGATGCAAAAGAAACTAATCCATCCCATGCTGTATCACCAAGAAAGATACAGACTTTATGATTGAATTGAGATGGGGTATCAGGAAAAATAAAGAATGCCAAAGATCAATGATGAAGCTGACCTGGGTATTTACCAAAACTTGAGGATCTTCATTATATTCAATCATAATTCGCATTCCCCACCTATCTACGAATGAATCTTCACAAGACGTTTGAATCAGATTCAAGAGTCTCTTTACATTAACGTCAATTATAATGTTTGATTATGACAAAGAAGAAACAGATAAAGAAGTAATTTTAATGGATTCTAGAGAGATGCAAAAGATGACAAGACTTACGAGCTCTGAACAGTCCAAAATTCTATTTTGGTGTTATAAAAAAAAAACAAAGTAATCCAGCTAAATTTGATCCCTCATACATATCACCAACATAAAGTAACAAGCCTCTTTAAATTATCTACATGAAGGCCCAATCATATGATTACACGTCATTTTTCGGTGAGAATAAATTCTCGAACTTTCTATTTACGTCTTGAATGGTAAAAGACGATTTGACCCTTCTCAACTACTAAGCTTCACAATCTTGCAAATCCCTAAGCTTTCCCTCACTTTCCGCCAACCAAACATCACCTCCGATGGCAGCTATCAGTCTACGGAAAGCAAACACTCGGCTTCCGCCGGAAGTAAACCGCGTACTGTACGTGCGGAACCTGCCGTTCAACATAACGAGCGAGGAGATGTACGATATCTTCGGGAAGTACGGGGCGATACGCCAAATTCGGATCGGATGCAACAAGGACACCAGAGGTACGGCCTTCGTGGTGTACGAGGACATATACGACGCTAAAACGGCGGTAGATCATCTCTCTGGCTTCAACGTCGCAAATAGGTATCTGATTGTGTTATACTACCAGCAGGCGAAGATGAGCAAGAAGTTTGACCAGAAGAAGAAGGAAGACGAGATTGCTAAGATGCAGGAGAAGTACGGAGTTTCTGCTAAAGATAAGTAGGTGAAACAATTAGGGTTGCGCTAAAGTTGAGGGAGTTTCTGCTAAAGATAAGTAGGTGAAACAATTAGGGTTACGCTAAAGTTGACGGAGTTTCTGCTAAAGATGAGTAGGTGAAACAATTAGGGTTCCGCTAAAGTTGTGTTCTTTCCTTCTTCTTTTTTTCACTTTATACATGCTTTGTTCTGAGCCTAATTTAGGATTTGGGTGTGTGAATTTTTGTTGGTATGGATCAAACTATGTTCTGTAAGTGTTTGATTATGGGAATTAGCAATGAGAAAGTGAAGATTACCAATTTGATGTAAACTTGATAAGTAGAATCAAATTGTAGAATTGGCTAAAGAGATCTTCACTGATCCTAGGAAACTTAGGAAGTAGTGTGCTAGGAAGTTCTGTGGCTGTACATCTTCTTCAAATAATGTGCAAAAATCATGGTGAACTCAATCATTTTGAATTCAAATTACTGGAAAATGTAGAGAAGAATGCTTGATTTTATTATGAAAAATTTGTGCTTGATACTTGGTTTAACCATGTTCTGTGTATAAAAGAGAACTTCTACTGATGTATGATTGTGCTCAAAATGGGGGTTAATTTTACATTAGAGTTTATTATCGACTATTTGGATTGAGCTTATCGATTGAATATCAGGGCAAGAACTGAATCATTGTAGGTCCAAGTTACTGGAGAATGTAGAGAAGAATGCTCAATTTTGTGATGAAAAGATTTGTGGTTAATAAAAGAGAACGTCTACTTATGTATGATTGTACTCGAAATGGGGATTAATTTTACGTTAGAGTTTATTATCGCCTAGTTAGATTGAGCTTATCGTTTGAATATTGGGACAAGAACTGAATCATTGTAGCCCCAAATTACTAGAGAATGTAGAGAAGAATACTCTTTGTTATGAAAATATTTGTGGTTAATAAAAGAGAACATCTACTTATGTATGATTGTGATCGAAATGCGGGTTAATTTTATGTTAGAATGTATTATCTACTAGTTGGGTTGAGCTTATCGCTTGAATATCGGGGAAGAACTGAATCATTGTAACTCCAGGTTACTGGAAAATGTAGAAAAGAATGCTTGATTTTGTTATGAAAAGATATGTGGTTAATAAAAGAGAACATCTAGTAATGTATGATTGTGCTTGAAATGCGGATTGATTTTGCATTAGAGTTTATGATTGACTAGTTGGGTTGAGCTTATCTTTTGAATATTGGAGGGATGAACTGAAATTCAGAAACAGTTCTGTTGTTGAACTTGGCTGCTAAAAGAAAAGCTGTAATGTCCCCAGAATTGGATCATGTGAGCTTTCTCCATAACATCTGAAAGGGAGAAGGTCAAATAATGCCTGCAGGAGTATTGTCTGAAACACCATATAGGGGACAGTTCAATCCAAGTGGCTTTTACCAGTAAATGAAGGCCACTGGAAGGTCTCTAATCAAGGAAAAGTCTGGAGGTTCTGGAAGACTCAGTTTCTTTGTAGGAGGTGAAAAGATTGAGATTTTGATTGATTAGAATGTTTTAATACTAATTCAACCTGCCATAGATTCACAGGCTTGATGTTCTGCAGCAAATCTATTTGTTGGAATTCACCAACTTACTTTTGATTCTCATGGATAGTTTTGAGGAGAGTTGAGAAGAAGCTAAATGAGTCTATATTCAGCTAAAGAATCATATTCAACTAAAAAGATTAAACTTAAATAAAATCTTTATGTATCATTAAAGACTGAGATATCAAATTTTGGACAAGCACATAAAGACTTTGATATCAACTTTTGGACAAGCATGAAAAGACATTGATATTAAGGCAAATTAGATATTGGAGCTTATGGATAGAATGTTTGAAACTTAGCTTTAGGAAAGGTGGCAGAGTAAATCAGATTTAGATTGTCTTAAATTGATATTGTTTTTAAAAATTAAACTAAAATAATTTCAATTTAAGCAATGCTTTGAAAATTGAATTGGTTTAATTAATTTAAAAGCTAAATTTTTGGTTTAATTTTTATTTAGTTTGATAATTTTTGTAACTAAAATCGATCGATTTATTAATTAATCAGTTATTTTTTGTAAATTAATTAATTTTTATGTAGTAGTTTTATTTTTAATTAGATTTTAAATTTTTTATAAGTAAGAATAATTTTTAAGAATTTTAAATTTTATTTAATCTTTAGTTATTTTATATTGGTTTAATACTAGTTAAAATTTTTAAATATTAAACTTTATATCTTTCTGAATTCAATTGAATTCGATTTTTCAAATATTAAATTTAAGAAAGAAGTTTGTTGAATCAACTCTTTAAACTTAAGTTTTATTTAAAGTAACTCGAAATCGACTTATTAAACTTGAATTATATAAAGCTAATTTAATTTATTGAGATAGTTACGAGACGACGTGACACCAACCAAAACACTGTAAAAAAAAGTTTAACAAAGACATAAGCCAAATCTGTTGAGATGGCCGAGTTGGTCTAAGGCGCCAGATTAAGGTTCTGGTCCGAAAGGGCGTGGGTTCAAATCCCACTCTCAACATACGAATGCTTCCTTTTTTCTTTTTTTTTTTTTCCTTTATATATTCTAGCTCCTATTCACTTCTTCGATCTTCCAAGGATGAGGGAGGACACAAGAGCACATTGTTTTAGTCACTTTATAACATACGCTTATGTAATAATGTTGAGTAGTTAAAACTATGGTCTGGTCTGGACAAGTGACTACTGGTTGCTCCTCAGGTGGCCATGACCGTTAGGTTTATAGCTACCTACAATTCAAACCACAAAAGCTCCCGGGAAAGTCACACTCCTTTGCACAAACTCTCTTTGACATGGAGTGCTTGTTTGTTTCCATGCCAAAAATGAAGTATGCTAGTCATGTTTCTCCATCTTCTTCTCCACCAACACCACCATCTCCCCTTCCCGTCAGTGTTGGACCTGGCAACCAGAAGTACTCCTTCTCCCCATCTCCCTCTCCTTCCCCGCCGTTTTCACCACCTCAGTCGAGCCAGACATCAGCCGAGAACCTCCCTCTTTTGCCTGAAAAGTTGGCTGCTACTCCTGACGAAAACAGGGTCAGGTCAGCTTTCTCGGTGGATCAGCCTCCACCCATTGAATTGGAGGATTCCAAGAGTTCGTGCCTTCAAGACTTGTGAGTAATGCAGTATCTCCTTTTGCAGTCATTTGAATGTTGCTCATAGTTCCTCAGTCCAAACTAAAAGAATATGGAACTAATAATCTTATGTGTATATACATCCCTGAAAATGGAAATTGTTCTTGTGTTAAATCTATTTTGCTTCTGTTGGTGATGAGTCGTATGTAAATCCTTAGAACATTGAACTATCAAACGCCCTGACGAGTTGCATCAGGCCTGGAATAACAAAGAACATTAACGATCCTGGACAAAACCATATAGGTTGCTCCTTTTTGACTGGTAGGTTTTGCTCGCATTTACTGTCAAAATACGTATACCAACCAGTCAAAGGCAATGGTGATAAAAGGTATTAGTGATCTGTCTCTCGTTAACATGGTCATGGTTAAAATTTATGGTTATTAGACAAAAACACGTGAAGGTTTAGAGTTGCTTACTGAAATGAAAAGGAACAGTATAGCTTTGAACTTGACTCCTGTAATGTGCATAGCAAAAATTGTATTATGCAATTTATACATTGTTTCTACTGCATGCAGGCTAGAGTGGTTCATACAGAGATGCTGCACTTGTTGTACTAAGCTTTCCTGAATCCATGTACCAAAAAATCCATGCCCGCAAGAGCTATTGATTGCTTGTTCATCATTGATAGGTCCATACATGATTTGTTCTCTAACGAATTCACCGATCCTATTCAACCATTGTAAAGATGTTCAACAGAAAAGAAAACTGAAGCTTTCTTTTTTTTTTTTCTTTCCTTTTTTATCATTTGCAATCAGAACGAAATGCTTCCCCTAATCTGCTTTCAGATGTTCAGGCATTCGTGAAATGCAACTTAAATTGAAACAGGACCCTTCAGAATCCTTAATATATTCAGGAATTACACATACTACCAATGAGAAAAAGTTAGTGATTCCCAGACATCTCAATGATTTGATTGTGCATTGGCAATGGAGTTGCACGATCAACTGTTTAAAGGGCAAGTCACGAGTTCATATCCTTCCAATTTTTACCGAACGATGCAAGCTAGACATAGCTCTCTATATCCTGTAAAGAGAGTGTACAATCTTTCAACTAAGTTAGAATATATTAAGCAAAATTATCTCTGAGCAGTGATTGGCACAACGCTCAATACAACTAACTACATGCACGAATTTATTACTGTATTGCTAAAGTTCCCAGTGATAAAGCCACGGTTGCCAACAGAATGCAAGTCTAACGTTGCAAACCTTCATACTTCATTAGCTCCACAAATATGGGGTACAAACAAAATTATGACAAAGAAAAAACACCACGTTAACTCTTCAGAGTTACTGTTGATTTTGGGGTCTCTGTTGTGTGAAATTTGGGTGACTTTGAGTTGCACTCTGAAGTGCAACCATATTGGGTTGCAAATTCTGAGCACTCGTTGGCATATTACTGAAGCCAGAACTAAGCTGCTGTTGCTGTTGTTGCTGTATAGGCATCATACTAGCAGGATTGGTAACTCCCATAGTGAACACTGCAAGCAAAAGGGTCAAATGTTTTAAGCTTGAAATGCTAATTTTGAACAAATGCAAGACAACCAGCCGATTTTTACCAGGCAAGGGCTCATAAGAAGGGCATGTTTGTATTTAGCATTTTGAGAGGTTAAAAGATGGGTAACAATAGAAAGCATGGAAGAATGTAAAAAACAAGAACAAGAGACGAAATTAAAAGAAAATGAGAAACAAAAATGAGCTACTTTCATGCATCAGTCGGCAGGGGTGTAAGGAAAAGTTTCAGGGACAGTTCATACTTTGATCATTCAGAATTTGGGATGCTTGACTCCTTTGAGAATTTGTACCAGCTAATCCAAACTGCACAACGGATGAAATATGATAAAATCAATTGTTAGAAAGTTAATAGCTCTGTACTTAATTCTTATATTTCCAGTGTGGATCAAACTGCATGATCAGTTATTCCAGGATTACTGTCCTTAAAGTCGCTGACACAAGTGATATTTTTAACTAACAGTTTGCTTTCCTTTTCTTAGATTGAAGATTACCATCATACATCTAAACACAAAGCAGTTATGGACATTATCTAATTTTGTTCTGTGTAGAAACATAATGGTCAATTACCTGCATTCGAGCCCCAAGTGGCTGCGATGACATTGTAGCTGACATGTTTGGAATCTAAATTTGGCAAACAAAACAAGATTATAAGGACAACATGCATCTAAAAGAAAACAATATGCATCGCTGAAAAACAACAAGAAAGGAATGAACCTAAGACAATGATGCAAAAGAATAAAGAGCTATAAGAACAGACGTTTGGATTGATTAACCATAACAAAATATCATACCATTTGAGTATTTGGTGAACCCTGAGCAGCAGTAAACAGTGCACTATTGGCAGAACCAGAGAACTGACTCAAATGGCGATTTAGTTGGCTTCCTTGGTTAAGTTGGCTTTGACCCATGGCATGATGAACATGTCCAGAAGGCAACTGCCTACCCTGAAACTGCTGATGCGCCAGTGGCTGAGAGAATTGCATCTGATGTTGTCCATGTAACTGGTGAAAAAATAGTTTCCAAATAAGCAATCTTTATGAAGAAAAATAGTAACAGAATTTTAGCAATAATCATGAAAAGCTAAGACATGGTTACCGGTTGAAATTTCTGTTGACCTTGTTGCTGCAAATCATGTAGTTGCGGCAGCTGGTTCTGCACAAAGTTGTAACATGTTAGTTCATGACCAACAATTTAGAACTCAAATTAAGAAGGGCATACAAAATTGAGAGCCACTGTTAACACATTGCAAGAAAGAAATCATTCAAGTAATTGCCAGTCACTGGTAGGTGGTAACTTAGTCAAGTTAAATTAAACAGCAGATAGTTCTGGTCAAGTTAAACTGAAGAGCAATCTCCATGCAAATAGATCAAGAGATTGGCAGAAAAGTTGCCAAGTTAAACTTAACAGCAATCTCCATGCAAATAGATCAAGAGATTGCCATAAAAGTTGTAAATCTCAATGAGATGCAGAAAGTTCTGTACAGTTTAGCATGAAACTCCTGGTATTTTTTATCTAAGAAACTTCACCATGAACTAAAAGAGCAACTGAGATATCAAATTGATGCCTTCCAAAATCAATTCTTCTTATTTAACTATTAGAAAGAGAAAGGTTGAATCTGAGTTTCTCTTTAACCACTAATTGAACGCCAATTATTTTTAGGTGGCTTAAGAGAAATGGTTTGGTTGAGTTAGTTATTTCCACCTATATTAGCTTCAATCAATTTCATGATTTTCAGAAATGAAGCAGTAGAAACCATACCTGTCCTAAACTTTGCATTGAAGACTGCCTGAATTGTTGCTGAGCAAGAAATTGCTGTTGATGTGGAGGTAATTGCATCATCTTTTGCCTTTGCTGCTGCTGCTGCTGTTGGTGTTGTTGTTGATGTTGTGTCTGTTGTTGCGGGGAAGGGGTGTTCATCATGGTTGCACCAGACCTAGGTGAATTGGCATATGGCAGAGGGGATGTTGTTGTGTTGTCAAATGATGTAGCACTTGTAGCAGTAGCAGGAGATGCAGCAGATCTTCCCAAAGGTGGTGTTCCAGAAGCCTGTTTAACAAAATATTTGGATTAAATTGGATATCAAAATCATGATAAACTCAGTCCAACACTCAACAATCAACATGTGAATTAAATATAACTTCAAAAGAACAAAGATTAATGTCACATGTTTTAACTGTTTGTTTATGTCCTCATAACTTTAGGCCTTACAATGGGTAATAGTTCAAGAACTATTTCACTGCTTAATCATTCAGAATACCACATAAACAAGCTATGGGCTGTTTAGGATTATAACAAATTGGAACACAGAAAATAAAAGGAAGATTAAATAGTAGAATTTGATTAAAAAATTTTGGATTGCTTCACTTGACGAGAAAGTCAGGTGTTTAACTAGGAAAATTTTGCGTGATATAACTTCGTAAACACCGCTGTTTATAAAACTTATATAATTACAAAGCATATGTGCATGCTAACCCAAAATTTAACAATTAACTAGACATATAAGATTGTACTAATGCCAATTTAACCTGTAACAAAGACCCATGATTAGCCATGCTGTTTGATGAAAGAGGTGGAGTGCTTTTCATGTACATCCCTGTAAGAGAAAGAGAATGCTCAGAGAACTCTTTTGATATAATTGCATATCTTTCACTAAGAAAACATGAAAAAAATCATTTCCTGCGGAAGGGTTGAATCTACCAGAAGAATCAGAAAAAACATGTGATCCATCACCAACAGTCAATACATCTGCCAGATGCACTGGAAGTCCAGATGTGATCTGCCTTTGATCCACAGGTATTCTTAGGCCTGCATGTATATGAATTGATGTTAAATCGTTAGTGAATGCCTGCTTGAGGAAACTACTAGTAGTTCACACTTCACAGGAATTTGTGGTACAAAAATCTGAATGAAGTCATAATAAAACTATAAACTTAGTACTGCATTAAGAATTAAATCTGAACAAAGCTCCAATAATTGTCAGTTAAGGGCTTCTCAAGAAAGTTAAAAATTAGGAAATTCCAATTTCATCTTTGATGAAAGAAGCAAGAAACTACCAAAATATAGGAATGATTCAATGAATCCAACTGATAAGGTTAAAAACCACAATTATCACCCTTAGAAGGCTAAATCAATCATGAGAGAGAAGGAAAAAAAATTCAGACAGCAAGATTAGACTTAGCAGATTGGCTTTCTGGATTTGAGAAAGATTGAGATGTTATAATAACAAGATAAAAGAGCAAGAATGTGACACAAGCCAAACAATTATTCAAGCCAATCTACCACAAATATAAGCAAAAGTTTCCAGACCACTGACGTCATAGACCACAACCTTCACCAAAGTTCACAGCAGTTCTAAGCAAATTCTCTTGTTCTTGAATTTTTGCAGCCTGAACCTTGTCCACAGTTGGAAGAATCGGAGGTCCTTGACGTGTACCAAATTGATAGGCTTTACGTGTATCAGCTAATACTTTTTCAGCACTTTCACAGGCAGCTGCAATCATATCAATTCTGGCCTGTAAATAAGAAACAAACCCCCTGAACACCAGAAATCTATAGAATATGCTGCATGTACACTTAAGTCTATCTCACCTTTAACTTCTCAACTTGTGTGGCTATTGGCAGGCTTTGCATCCCCTGAAGCAACTGCTCCCTTTTCGAATTGTCATCCAGTTCCATTTCAGGCAATAATTTCGATGACAGCATAACTGGCAATACTGCAGCAAGATGAGAATACGGTAATTTAGTTTTCATTTAAAAAATTTTCAATTGCCAGGAAAACTTATCCGTCTTTATTAGTAGTCAGTTGTGTTCATTATTCAGGACTCACTTCTTTGAAAGGTTTCCTTCAGGAAAGTTTGGAGCATTACGTTACGCAGATATAAAACACTAATGAAACTATGGTCTCTAAAACACTAAATTTTATTGCACAGAATATGCCTTCAGAAACAAGTCGTAAGAATAGAAAGCAATACATACTTGTAGCATTTTCTGCGTTGACATTCTTTGGATGCACCACAAATGCCTTTGAAACCTTCTTAATCTCATCCACTATGTTGAAAAGCTCAAGGTTCACCATGGAGTATTGACCTAATATATCTTGCCTGGCGCACAAAAACAAAAACTTTCAAAACTCTACTAAACGAAGTCACAAATTGCAAATCAAAAGGATATACTACTACCCATGGATCCTTGTCATCGATAACTTAAAAGATTAAAACTTTACTATCACAATAACCATTTAGTATTGGTTCGAGTATAAGCTTCCAAGTCTTCAAGAATCCGAGAAATGGCTTTGAAAAGACTGATGGCTCTAGTCTTGACCGCTTCCAAATTCAGCTGCTGTTGCAGCGCGGGGTTTAGCCTCTCAGCCACCACCTGCGGTGGTTGTTGTTGTTGTTGGTTTTGGAGCTGGGTCTGGTCTGGCATCACTCCCTCCATTGCAGCCATTGATTTATTCTTCAAGATTCGATCTTTCTTGCGTTAAAGAGAGCGTGAGAAAGTTCTTCAAGAGCACTAGTCTGATCTTGTGGGCTGAGATGGAAACAGGTCGGTTATGGGGTTGGGGTAGAAGAGGAAAATACTTAATAATTATGTCCTTGTGAGCAATTGTTTCTTTTGTTACGGGGCCTTATTAGCAATTTGAAGTGGAAAAGAGGAAAAAGACTCTTGCTTTAAACGACGGAGCATTGGACATAAAACGGCGATGCTTTATTGGTTCTGACAATAGATTTTGGGATTTCCTGGGCAAACCACAAAACCCTAATTCTCTCTCAATCCCACTCTGCAAATTCATTTGAATCTGAGTCTTTCTTCTTTGTTTCTACCTTGGGATTCAAGAGCTGGAGGCCCATTCTCACACTGTAAGCAAAACCAGATTCAATTATCGATATTTCTGTATCAATTTGGGTTTAATTTTTCGTTTTCAATTGTGTGAAACTATGTTTGAAAATTATGTTTAAACAATTTTTAGGAAATTTGTGATTCTGTGTAATTGTTGCTAGTTGGTTGACGAAGATATAGAAAAAAGTAACGTGATTCGTGGCAAAGTCGCAGAAATTCAAAGGAAGAAGGGGTTACAGTCTATAAAACCATGGCCATAGCGGCTCCTGGGCAGCTTAATTTGAACGAATCGCCTTCTTGGGGGTCGAGAAGCGTGGATTGTTTCGAGAAATTGGAACAGATTGGTGAGGGTACTTACGGGTAGGTTCATTTACTCATTTTTCTCTTTGTTTCTTGTCTTGGCTATTTCTTTCTTTTTCGTGATTACTTTTCCTTAAGCATGTGACTATTGGTTATCTGTTCAATTTGGCAAAGTGTGTGTCACGAAAATGATGCAAAAGGTTTCTCAGTGTGTCTCTCTTTGTTGATTTATTGCTCTTGATTGGTTATCCTTGTTATTTACTTCTCTGTAGGTTTTCTAATCGTATCAACCTTTAGCAATTGCTGCATGTTTGTTCAATAAGAGACATTGATTTACTTTCTTTATGTTTGGTTTGTTTTATGA
This sequence comes from Erythroxylum densum, assembly GCA_024678245.1. Lineage (NCBI taxonomy): Eukaryota > Viridiplantae > Streptophyta > Magnoliopsida > Malpighiales > Erythroxylaceae > Erythroxylum > Erythroxylum densum. The sequence goes on from JANPWT010000245.1 coordinate 3,737,902, forward strand.
TTGTTTATGGGGCTTGAACATTTATTAAAATGAACCACAATGGGACAGTGAAGTTGAATAATCCGCAAATCCATTTCTCGCCTTCAATCTAAATGTAGAGCATATAACTGTTGTGATTCTACTGAGGAATTAGTTTTGGAGCTTGCAACCTTTTGAATTGCAACTTGCTTTTCTGTTCTAGAATTTGTTCCTTTATGAATGTTAGCTACGACAGAATGGGCTTAGTTATGCTTTTTGTTTGTGTTCTCCTCTTGCAGGCAAGTCTACATGGCCAAAGAGATCAAAACTGGAGAAATAGTTGCCTTAAAGAAAATAAGAATGGACAATGAAAGAGAAGGGGTACCACCTTCTACGTTCTTTCTCATTAGACTTGTTTGATGCATCAGTCAGCCTTTTTTCATGTTTTAGAAAAATAATTATAATGTAGCTGTTGCTATTTTTCACATATTATATTGCTTAATTATCACAATGTTGATTGCAAACTGTGAGAAAGCAAATTGGAATTATACTTTCTTTAACCTGTATGATTGAAGTGAACGAATGGTTTGTTGATAAGATGCCTCACATTTGCTGCAGTTTCCTATAACAGCAATACGTGAAATCAAAATTCTAAAGAAGCTGCATCACGAGAATGTAATTAAATTGAAAGAGATTGTGACATCCCCAGGTAGAGTTGTGGAACCAATATATTCGCACTCGGGCTTACATACATACACATATATCTGGATATGAATTTCTTTATTCATTAATCTCTATCAATGCTGTTTAGGTTCTTAAAGTTTTTCGGAATATTTTTCAGGTCCTGAGAAGGATGACCAGGGGAAGCCAGGCAAGTGCTTTTTACATATACTAATATTTTTTTTATTGACAGCCATTGTCTTATTTAAGATATAGTTTGTGGTTGTGAACATGTTCAGTGCATTCTACAGGAGTTAGTTTTGTTGTTGGTTTTCTTCTGTGGAAGGTTGGTCTCTGATTGACTATATTGTTATCGGTTGTAGATGGAAACAAGTACAAGGGTGGTATTTACATGGTATTTGAGTACATGGACCATGATTTGACAGGTCTTGCTGATCGTCCTGGGATGAGATTTTCAGTTCCTCAAATCAAGGTAATGAAGAAAGAATGGAACTAATTCTTTGTATCTGATCACTCAGTTCGCAATGACTAATTTTGATGACCAACCAGTCCTCTGACTTCATACCCTGTCCTGCTTCTTTTATTTTAGTGTTACATGAGGCAGCTTTTGACAGGGCTTCATTATTGTCACGTAAATCAAGTACTCCATCGTGATATTAAAGGTTGTTAAAAGAATAAAATCCATTTGGTATTGGATGGTTTCCACATCATGAGGCCTAGGTAGTGATTTGAATTTTCTCTGCAGGGTCTAATCTTCTTATAGACAATGAGGGTAATCTGAAGCTTGCAGATTTTGGGCTTGCACGATCCTTTTCAGCTGATCACACTGGAAACCTTACTAATCGCGTCATTACATTATGGTACAGGTGAACCCTTACATCTTCTGCAGCGAGTATTTGAGCTTGGATTGCTTGACTAATTCATTTTCCCTAGGGATTTATACTTCAATTTCTACATTTGTTGAACATCAAAAAGATCAAGATTGTTCTATTTTGAGCAGACCTCCAGAGTTGCTTCTTGGGGCAACCAAATATGGTCCTGCTGTTGATATGTGGTCGGTTGGTTGTATTTTTGCTGAACTTTTGCATGGGAAACCAATTTTTCCAGGAAAAGATGAGGCAAGTTACTCCTTTCTCATAGATTATAATATTTCACCAATCAAGTTACTCCTTTCTCATAGATATAATTATTTCAGTAATCAAGAATGAGCTATTCTTCATTAGTGTGACTTCTTGAATCACAAGTCTTAAAAACACAGGTTAATGGGAAACTTAAAGAGGTGACTATGGATGTTATTGTACAGATCTATGAAAAATAAAGTTACTTCTATCTTATTGTTTGCATATATTGCATTAGCTCTATGTGCATGTGTGGGCCTTACTTTTTCATGTATTGTAACAAGCAATTCCATCTATGAATTCTGTAGCCTGAACAATTGAATAAAATTTTTGAGCTTTGTGGAGCCCCGGATGAGGTTAACTGGCCCGGGGTTTCAAAGATTCCGTGGTATAACAATTTCAAGCCATCGAGGCCAATGAAGAGACGGCTCAGGGAGGTTTTTAGACAGTGAGTAACTCAACTTGTACTAGAAATTTGATTAAATTTGGGTGCCAGAAAAAAAATGATTGAATGTATATCCAATGGCTATTCTTATCTTGGATATTTTTTTTGTCCCTTTCCTCTTCAATAGCTTTGACCGTCATGCTTTGGAATTATTGGAGAGAATGCTGACCCTTGATCCCTCACAGGTACCATTGCATAAGATCCTGCTCTCACCATTTGCTTTAGTGTGTTCATGTGCTTCGGAGCATCAATCTATGATTAGACCTAATATTTTGATATCTGAATCCTGTTTTTGTTTAATTGATCATATAAACTGCATTTCCTCAACTGTAGACCAATAATGAAATAGTAAAACCCGAACCCATAAATGCAGTGCCTGGAATGCTACTAGAGTTTCTATTGTTTTTCTTTTGCAAATAATATTTATGATCTTCAGGCTCTTGGAACTCATCTGTTGTTTTTGGTATACTGTATGTCTCATTCATGTTATTATCTTGAAATAGAGAATATCAGCCAAGGATGCATTGGATGCTGAATATTTCTGGACTGATCCATTACCCTGTGACCCCAAGAGGTTTCTCTCTTCCTAGATCTTGTTCTGTAGTACAATATGATATTTGTGAACTGTGGACTACTAGAGCTACGATGTGTTTTTGACCTTTGTTTCTTATATTTTTTAGTTTACCCAAATATGAATCATCACACGAGTTCCAAACAAAGAAAAAACGCCAGCAACAAAGGCAGCACGAAGAAAATGCAAAACGTCAAAAACTGCAGCATCCACAGCCGCATAGCCGCTTGCCACCCATTCAACAATCTGGGCAGGCTCGTCCTAATATGAGATCAGGGCTCAATCAGCCAATGCATGGTTCTCAGCCTCCAGTTGCTGCAGGTCCTAACCATCACTATGGGAAGCCCCGTGGACCTCCTGGTGGGCCAGGCAGGTATCCGAGTGGAACAAGTGGAGGATACAATCATCCAAATCGTGGGGGTCAAGGTGCTGGAGGAGGAGGGTATGGGAGTGGACCATATCCTCCACAGGGACGTGCCCCACCTTATGGTTCAAGTGGACCTCCACGTGGTGGAGGCAGCGGATATGGAGTTGGTGCTCCAAATTATCCTCAAACTGGTCCTTACAGTGGCTCTGCCGCTGGCCGGGGCTCTAACATGATGGGTGGAAACCGTAATCAACAGTATGGTTGGCAGCAATAGAGTTTGAATGACTGTATAGTTGATTGCAATTTATACGAGGTTGAAAGAGAGGGCAAACAATTCAAGGTTCAATTCCAACAATAAGAACCTATTGAGATGAGCTTCAAGGGAACAAACATGATACAAGTGGTCACGAGTATATTGATGTACATTTTCCAATAGTGTTGAGTTTGAACAATTTATTTCAGGTTGAGCCATCAAAGGGTGGATTGCAAGCTTGCAACCTTATTGAGATTTGATAACATACAAAAAAGAAAAGCAAATGCAGGCGATTCCATGTGTATCACCGAGTCTTGCATGTATCCACAAGACAAGTCCGCCTGATTACATGCTATGCAATGTGATATATCATTAAGGATTAAGAGTTTTTTTTAATCATAAATAGCATTATCTTTGTTCTTAATTTTAATATATGTTTGTAATGTTCCATTTTGTAAGCTTTTGCGGTAACATGCAGAAGTGTTTCAGTATTTTCTGCAAGGTTAGTCTGGTTCTGGCAGATTGGAATTTCTGACAACTTATAATTTATCCTAGGAATAGTTACACCAATAAAGAAAGTAACTTGGTGGGAGTAGTCAGGATTACAGAATCTAGATAACGTATTTAAACTCTTATTGAACTGTTTATTAGGCTTCAGGGAAGTCCATATTCTTTCCAACAGTATCAGGATCCGGATACAGTTGGAAAGAATATGGGTTTCAATATAAGTGCTTGCAATTTGCTTAACAATCCAAGTTCGGAGTGAATGGAATGCAAGCTTGCAACCTTCAATAATCCCTTCGGCTAAACATTGGCATCTCAGGGAGCCTAGATACGGAATTATGGAGACTTCGCTGAGGGTTGCTATTGGCGAAAACGGCTAACACTAGCCTTTTGATTGTAGAACTTGATGCTATGGTTGTTGTGCAGTTTCTCAGAAGTGGAGTTAGTGCTTCACACCCTTTTCATACTCTGGTCACTAATTACTTGGAGCTCCTCAAAGGGGGTTGGATTGTTGATATCCGACACATTTTCCGCGAAGGTAACCGTTGTGCAGATCGTCTTGCCGATTTGACGCATTCCTGTCCGCCGGGCCTCACTTATTACGCAACCCCTCCAGCTCCCTTACATCCTCTATTTACGGAGGATCGCGAGAGAATCGGTGTTCTACGCCCTTAACTTTTATTTCTGTTCATCAGTAGCAAAAAAATCCCTTCGGCTACAAAGAAATGTGAAGCCCAGTACACATGCATAGAACTTGGAATGAATCTAATATCTAAACTCAATCTCAACTCATCATATTGCACAAGACATCCTGCATCAGAAGAGTCATCAATATTCACAACATTCTTTCTGTCTATATATTTTTTTTATAAAGATGTTCTTTATGTTAAACTTGTGACCTGAACTTTACTAGTTACTCCAAAGCTCACCTTCAATTTTGAATTATATCTCTTTAACTCAAAAATGAAAATAAAATTTTAAAAGAATGATTATTTAATCAATATTCTTATTTTTAAGTAAAAATATAATTTTAAATCCTCCATTATAGTTTTCCTTTCAATTATTGATAAGTACACTTATTAATTGTGTTAATAATTTTATTTGGATCGGTTGGTGGTTTCTAACTTCTGTTAATGCTTTCTTAATATAAAAGTAAAAATAGATTCACAAAGAAAATGATTATTTTTTATCAATAATTTTATCCTTATTTTGCAAAAATACTGAATTTGGATTTAAAAAAACAGAAAATTTTATTAATTATTTTAAATAATTGAGGTCAAGTCAACTATAACATGCAGAGGGGATGTTTACCCTTTCATCTTTTAAATTCACAAGTGTTTTTCCTTTAGGTTTTGTCCTTTTGACATATGAACAAAGTCATTTAGTGTGAGGAGATATATTTTTAATATAGTTATTCATAATTAAATATTTACAAATAAATCTAGTATACTAGGTTCAAAAAATTAAAGAATCGGACTTTTAAAACTAAATTAATTTAAAAATTCGAAAGCCGAATATTAAAAGAAGAAAAGAAATTACAGTTCAAATATATCTGGAGAATCCATCCATTTTAAGGATTGACATTGATGTTGTGTGTGGAGAATGAGCAAATTTTACATATTTGTGAACGAAGCTGTTTTGACATCACTCCAATGAGACATGATCCTCTGTTTAATTTTATGGTGTCTTATTTTATCCCATAAATTTCAATCATTTATTTATGTAGATTTCGTGTGGGTCTCGTATAAATAAACGTGAGACCTGTGTAAATAAATGACCGAGATTTATAAGACAGAATAAGACACCATAAAATTAGATAGAAGATTATGTTCTCACTCTAACAGCGCTGCTAATATCCACTGTACACCATGAGATTGACATCATTTTAAATCGCACCACTCCAATAATATCACCATCAGCCATTATTGGTCACCATTGGTTTGGCACCACTCCAATAGCATCATTTAAGCTTTTGACTTAGATGACCCAACTTATAATGAGGGAGAGTCAAATGATTATCAGTCTACAGTAGTGGGTTATATATGCTCAAGTGTTTACACTGGTTTGGATGGAAAAGCTGAACTCAGAAAAGGAATGATCTTTTGCTTTTGCTGATTCACGATGAAGTAGCTTAATCCTCCATTATAGTTTTCCTTCAAGAATTGATAAGAACACCTATGGATCCTGCTAATGGTGTTATTTATTGTGGAATTTAACTTTTGGTTATAGATTTCCTCCAACTTCTAAAAAAAAGGGGTTATAAATTTTTCTAATTATTTTATTTTAGATAGTTGGTAAATTTTAAATTTTAATTATGTTTTCTTGAAAGTAAAGATAGATCAATCAATATTCTTATTTTTATTTTTCAGATATATTTTTAAAATTTTGAAGAAGAATACGACTTTTTATCAATTATTCTATGAATATATAAAAAATCATTTATTACGAAAGATTCATTTTTTGTATAGTTATTCATATCTAAAAATTTAGCATAGAAAATTCAGATATTGAATAACCAAACTTATAAGCATAATTATTAATTTGTTCACAAATATTTGGATCAAGCTATGTTTAAGTAGTTGATTCCAACGAATGCATGTGATGCGGTACTAGTTGCAAAAGGAATTGGAATCACTCGGGGAGTTCAGTTCAAGAAATGGCTTGATGAAAACAAGACAATAGAAAATAATATAATTGAGATGGACAATAAGCATAAGAAATGAATTGTTAAATTCGCCATTGTAAATAACAAAGAGAGAGAAATGCTAGTCTTCAATATCAATTTTTCTTAAGCAAAGCTTCAAGTTGATTTTCCTTGCACCCTCAAACAAATAGGAGGCATCGTATTTCCCTGGGGTGATATTTCCAAAAATAAAACTAATGTCTTGGTGAGCGAGGTGATACAACAGGACCTGTTCTTCTGATGACCCACATAAATAAATGATTGAGATGAATTGACATAGAATTGGTCTAGAGTTAATGGAACAAAGGATTTGAGGGGTGATAAGACACCAATAACGTTCCTAACAAACACGATCGTCTAAAAAGCTTCTTCTTTTGAACTATGAAGCTGATTCTGCAGCGGTGATCGAGATACTTTCCTTTGTCGACTTTCGTTCTCGACACTTAACCCCATAGTTAGGGGCATTCACGAGCTGTTTGTTCGAAATTGAACTGTTACTCATCAGCACATCTATCGAGAGAGCAACAGATGCGTCGACTGGCTCGCGTCTTTTGAAACACATTTTAATGTAGGCGTCTATTATTTACCTACTACACTCATTGGGTACTATTTACTCCTCTTAGAGGATATATCTAAGATGTATTTTCTGAGATTTTCTTTGTAATTTTCTTGTTGTGTTTCCCTTTATTTAAAAAAAAGCATCTTTATTCTGAAAAATGCCGTACTATCAAAATATAGTGCTTTGGTAAGGAATGATATCACTTGTAGGGGCTCCAACCAATAACGTTCACTCAATCAATAAAAAATAGCACAATAAGGATGATTGAAAGATGACAAACACATGATTTTAATGTAAAAAATTCTTCAGCATAAAGGGGCTCCAACCAGTAAATCACTCAATCAATAAAAAATAGCTCGTACAATAAAGATGATTGAAAGATGACAAACACATGATTTTAATGTAAAAAATTCTTCAGTATAAAGGTAAAAGTTTATGGATAAACTAACGATAAATTTACGAAATTCAATAATAGTAAGATATAAATAATAAAGGTTTCAAACTCTCAATTAAGAACACCTCACAAAATAACCACAACTAAAACTTTTCTAGCTCTCTCTAATCTTTAAAATTGAGCATAAATTGATATACAAGCACGTACATATACTAGTACTACTAAAAAGAAATTCTGAACTCTAAAATTCTTCTCTTGTCATTTGTTTATGTCTCATGCAACTTATGTCTCTCAATCTTATCACTAAATCTCAAAATAATAAGATTTTACGTGCATCTTGACACAAGCATATGTCTCTCAAACACAGGTGAATATTCCAAAAATAGCTTCAAATCATCGATTTTTGTCTCAAACTTGCTCAAACTTCATTTCTTTTGATTGATGAGGACAACTTAGTGGATTTCTTCAGGCTAATCTTCATAAGATAGAGCCAAACCCACAACACTATCCCTTCTAGCTCATTTCGGAGGAGAAATCTACCCCTAATTAATCACTTAAAAGTCATCCGAGCATTCTTAATACAAAACTAAAGCTTAATCCTAGAAACCACCTTTGACTTTAAGTGACTGAACTTCTTGAGGATTCTCTGGCGCCCCTTTAGTATTGACTAATAAATATTTCAAACTAGGATATCTTGTCAAAGCTACTTCTTCTCTCTATTTTACCTTCAAAGTTAAGACCTCCTTAAGCACTTGAGCGGGTTGCTCCCCCTGCTTATAAGCTTGTTGACCCCTTCTTCATTATCCACTCATACGAATCATCACCGTCAGGTTACCTCTAAGCGTAATCAACTTGTGTAAGTTCATATTTGCCTTCCTCACTTGTAGGTTGATAAAAAAAAAAGTAAAAAGATGAGTCATATCTTTATTGTTGAAATACCTACTAAATGTAATATTGTCTTTAATGGTGAGATATGCACTCATCTCATGTTCATAAAAGACTAAGTTTCTACTTCTAACAACCTTCTATTTTCTGGATCATAGAGCCTAAAACCAAACTATTCATGACCATATCCAAAAAACACACAAGAATTAGTCATCAAATCCAGCGTCGATCTACGCTTCTTTCATACATGCTTGAAGGCCTTGCATCCGAACACCCTTAGATGGGAGTAAGTTGGATCCTTCCTTTTTCTCACTCTCTCGGGAACGTCAAAATATAAAGACATTGAAGGAGTTTTGTTATTCACATATATTATGGATTTGACTGTTTAACCTTAAAAGGGCTTCGATAGTTTTGACATTTGGGGTCATCCTTTTGACAACACTATTGTGATGTGGGGTGCCAGATTCCATCTTCTCATACCTTATATTATGTCTTGCACACTATTTTTCAAACTCATTGGGATAAGTGATTTTTTAACTAACAACTTGATCCCCTTCTCACTATTGTGTTCCAATCTTTGGTGTTATAAATTCAGTGTAGTGGTTTTTTTTGAATGACATGTAATTCTCTAATACATACCTTCTAGTGTATCCTGTACAAGGTGCATTGCAATTCATTACGAGCAATCTTTAATGCTCCTTTAGATAGCTTCTACTATCTATCACCAAATGAGAGTTGGTATTCCTCTTAGTCAAGAACATTCACAAACAAAAAATTGAGACGCAAGGGTGGAATATGTCAAACACCTCTAAAGGTCAATACGTACCCAATGTTAGTTTGAACTTTATTGTCAACCATACCGATGATACTCGTAGAGTTTTGATTGTCCATCTTTACACTTCTAAATTATTACTCTTTTATTTGGTGAATTACTCCCTCTTTGGAACATAATGGTAGGATGCTCCTATATTAATAAGTCACTTTAAATCTGAGTGGCTAATACGGAGATATTCACTGTTTGTAGAAATTAATAACACTTTATCATCTGTGCTTGATATTATTATTATAGTGTTATTATTGTCTCAATCCTTCTAGTTGTCTTGCTTCTTCTAGTCTCTCATCCACTTGTAGGAGAACATCTTTATATGATCAGGTTTAGTGCAATAGTGATAGATTTTGGTCTCCTTGCCATTTCTTGACATCAGCATGTTCTTTGACTTGTCCTATCCTTTGTGATGTTCGCTCTTTCTTCTTCTTCTTCTTCTTCTTCTTCT
>JANPWT010000245.1:3838385-3863614 GCA_024678245.1 Erythroxylum densum
CAGAATTTCGTGAAGTCGGCATTACCAGGTGGTCTTAACCAAGTTCTGGACCCAAGTCTTGTCCATACAATTTCACAGGAAACAGGAACAGTTGCTATGAACGCAACAGAAGAAGATAGTGATGACCAGGAAATACAAGAAGTCAACTTCAATAAGCACAGAAACTGTACGAGTGTGCCACCTGAGGTGCACAAGTGCTTACTCACCATTCTTGAGATTGGTCTTGCATGCTCTGTGGAATCACCTAAAGAGAGAGTGACTATGGGAGAAGTTAACAGACAACTATATTTGATCAAGAAGGCTTTTCTGGGCATCTAGTCTCCATGGATGCTTACCAATTGTGAAAGACATCTATGTGATTAGTGCTTGTCATTTTATTTTCATGCATAATGATGATAAGCATAGCGCTATAAACATTTGATTTACCATATTTAAATTTTCTCATCTTCATACTTAAAATTCAAGAAATAAAAACTATAGACATTATTTAAGTAAAAGTATTGTAATATATTATAATTTTTAAAAATAAGTTAAAGGATTCAATTCTGATTATTTTATGTTTTAAATATTATTATAATATTTTAAGTACTTATAATAAATAATAATATACAATTAGCTTTATATATAAGTATAACTATACAAAATTAGAACAATAATATTTTAGTATAATAATTCATAAAATTTTATAAGTAAATTTAAGTTAAAAAATTAAAAGTAGGATTAAACTAAATTTAAGTTAAAAAATATTTTAAAAATAAATCAAGTATTCTAATATTTATTATGGGCTAAGAAAAACTCTATATGTAATAAAAAATTAAAAGTAGGATTAAACTAAATTTAAGTTTAAAAATATGTTTAAAATAGAGTCATATTTTTAAAAAATATATAATAAATTATGAATGTAATTAGCAAATTCACACGGCAATGAACAAGACGAAGCTAATATAGCGCTGGGGCAGAAAGAAGGGTTTAAAGGAGGTTTTTAGTTTAACCTATAGTAATTGAAGAAGAAGACGCTAGAGGTTCTCGAAAGCACCTCTAATGGCGACTCTCTCAGATGCTCGGGCCGTCAAGTCCCTCAACAAATCTTCTGGCGGCCGCCGCTTTGTTGTAAGTTACCCTCGCTCTCTCTCTCTCGTTATTGTTGTACTATGAATTTGTGAAGAAAGATACAGTCTTTAAAGCCTAAACCCTGCTAAGTTGTTGACAATAATGGATGTTTTATTCAAACGAGCTAATGGGTTTTCGAGAATGCTCCAGGGGAATCAAATAATGTTAAAAGATTGAGACTTAGTGCTAATTTCTATTGGATTGGTTCTTCAATGAATATGGAGCGGGGTCTAGAATGATATTGTTACAATTGAGTTGGAGAAAGAATATGAATTTTGTATGTTGGAGATGGAAAGGGGTGGTGTATTTCAGTCTGATTCTACTTGGTTACCTATCAAACGAATGTTTACGTAGTATTGGTGACAGTAATTTTTCTATCTCAATGGAAAACCAAAGTGACGAACAGCTTTGAAAACGGAAGATACAAATTATTTACATGATGTAGATGTTTTATTCTAGTTAGAGGGCTGTTGTATCTCATGAAATAAGTATGTAATTTACCATGAACTTGTGAGCAGAAGAATCATCTACCACTTTTCGGTTGGATTCTTTTGAGAGAACTCATCCTCGGGACACTTGAGGATGCCTTTACCATAAAAGGTTGTCACTATTTGGGATTTGACTAAACATAGAAGTTAGCTTTCTATATACATTCAGTTAGTTGAAGTTATACTCATCTGTAGCTAATGGATTTACTTCCTTGTTGAACAATTACTTTTTGTTTGTTTATGCACAATATAATATTTTTTTCTTTGTTTTGGTCTGCCTTCAGTTCAAGACATTATCTCAGAGAATAGAAGAAATTGAAATTGATGTCTATCGGAGCCTTGAAAAAATAAAAAATGAGCCATCTGAGGGGTCCACTTTTTTTCGAGACTGCCTCATGGAATGGAGGGTGCGTTTACTACGTTATCTTTCTTAATTCATTCAGTCATAATGTAAGCTGAGGTTTTTGGAAACTGAAAATGAGTTGCTCGACAGATAAATTCTTTTATCCTGTTGGATTTGTGATCACATTGTATAATTTCTGATGAATGTTTTTTCTATAAAAAATTTTATGTGAACAGCCTCTCAGTAAGAATTAAAATTTTATGTTAATAGGATATAGAGCAGGTACTTCCACTGTGGTGTTTGCTTCTTCCATGTGCTTCATAAAATTTTCAATATGCTGAATGCAGGAGTTGAATACAGCGGAGGACTTCATTTCATTTTACGAGGAAATGATGCCATTTGTACAGACATTACCTTTGGTGTTCTTGCACAAGGAAACTATTTTCTCTAAACTTCTTTGTAGATTACAAATGGTGGCACGACTATCACTTGAACCTATTCTCAGGTAGACTGCAGTTATGGTTCGTTCCTTATTTGACTAGAAACATATGAAAAAATATACGATTTGAGTGTGCTGATGTTATCTGCTGAGTATGTTATTTAGGCCATGCGTTGTCTCTCTGTTCATTGTGGTTTTTGTTCCATTATTTTCTTCTACAAATTAGCTTATGCCGAGCATAAGTGAAATTTATTGTTTGTTTGTACAGATTGATGGCAGCATTGTCTAGAGACCTCCTTGAAGACTTCCTTTCGTGAGTTTCTTTCCTTTTTTTTAATTGTAATGTACTTTTTTTCCCATTTTTTAGTCGGTTACCTTGTAGCCTTGTGGTCGTTTTTGTCTATGTATTCAAATGCTTAAGAAGGGCTTAGCATGTTCAGAAAATCTCACATATTGAATGGGTTAGCTTTAATTTTGGGTTATTAGTTTTCATTCAAGTTCATTGCTAAATATTTAGGCAAAAAGTGAGCAGAGATGTAAAAGGCTTGGAACATCAACATATTTCAGCTTGTAGATGATGCTGGTCGCACTCCATGTGCATCATCACCCCAAATTTCATTGTTTTGTCACAAATATTTGTAGCCTTACTTCAGTTCTGCTTAATTACAGCAATCCTTGAGTTAGATTTTTAGATGTTTCTTTCAATAATTGGAGCATTTCAAAAGGAATGCTTTATACATTGCAGACAGATGAGGAAAAATGAAAATCTGGAAAGCATTGAATCATAAATTCAAAAATTTTGTATGATACACGTTGCTTCATACTTTTTATTTCATAAGTCCAAAAATATAGTTTCACGATGCTAATCTTGGAAGATTCCTTTTAATTTCTTACCATAGCTTTTTCATTTGAACCTTTAGGGGTGTACTATCATTCAAAATCTTAATATCCTTCACTTTGCATAATTTTATTTGCATTTCCTGTTTGGCCAGGTTTTTACCCAGGTTTGCTGATTCTTTGGTCTCTCTTCTTAAAAGTGGTGCTGACAGGGAGCCAGAAATCATTGAGCAGGTCTAATTACGGAGCCATTCATCTACTTATGCCTCTTATCATATAGTATTCACCTTGTTGGAATGACTTGTTTAACAGAAAAATTCACTTTAAACATGTGATCTTTTTATGCAGATTTTCACTTCTTGGTCATACATGCTGATGCATTTGCAGAAATATCTAATACGGGACATTGTATATGTTCTCAAGTATGTTTTTTATTAGCTTTGTAAATTGCTTTCTCCAACTAAAATGCTTTCAATGTGCTGGTACTTTTGTTGAATGCAGGCATGGAGAAGATCAACTTCAAAATGTTTTGTTTGCTAGGAAAGGATATGAGACTTAAGTTCCTGTTTCTGATCAAAATTTGTGCATGATGATTTACATAATTTGTTATTTATTGTTATTTGGAACTATTAAGTAAGATCTGAAAATGCAAGGATTCTTAAGTTTGCTAATTTCTGGTTTGTAACAGTAGCTATCACCTGACTCCAGAGTGCAGCTGAATCCATGTGCTTGAGTTGTTTGGATTTAAATGGATAAATCAATCAACTCATTACTTTGCTAAGTGTTTTTGATTTTTGTGAACTAATGAGCGTGAGATTTGCCTAAAAAAATAGAGTCCAAATATTTGCTTCTTTTGAAGAACATTGGAACTATTTCTGCAAGAGGATTATAGTAGTGATAGAAGATTATAGTAAGAATGACGAAGCAATAACAAATGGTTCATGTTATGTGTCTGTTTCTGATTTATTTTATAGATAACATGGTAAAATTTGACAATGGCATGTAAATCATAGAATTTCATCAACTTTTACTCAACTGGAAAATGATTTAGACACTTGTGCAAGTAATTGAAGTTCTGTTTTCAGTCAGTTGCATGAGACTACAAAAGATCTTATTAAGAATGATCGTATTTCTCAAATATTGGTCTCTTAACAACATTTCTTGCTGGGCCTATAGTTCTGTGAAAGTAGAAAGGAAACATTTTAGCTTCAAAATGATCTAGTTGTTAATGGCATCCAACTTTAAAATTACAGCAAGTTATATGGTTAAAGTTTTAGAGTGTAATGCTGTTTCAGTTCTTATATACATATATAATTTGTCGTCTCCACCAAGATTCGAACCCTGTTAGAGGAGCATGTTTTAGACATCCTCTCCAATGAGCCAGGATGCCATTGATAATACTGCTTCAGTTCTTGCTCTTATTATGGATGCTTTGTGTGGTTACTGAATTTATGCTGTCCAAACACATGATTTGTCAAATGCAGATCATGTTGTCATACTAGATAATTGGTTGTTTATGCTTTTATTATAGCAGTGAACTTAGTTTTGGTTTTTCTATTGAAGAACTAGGAGAATCTTCAATCTCTGTATCTGCTGGCACTGATCAGCCGTTTCTCCTAAATATTTTTTACTTTTTTTTTTGAAGGGTCACAACAAAATTAAGATATTATCCAAAGAGTTACGTAATAGAGATCATGGCAGCAGCAACATCATTCTTTCTGAGAAATGCTCCTAAGGAGCAACATAGGAAAGGTATGCCCATTTTTAAGTCTGTTGGAGTTGTACTTTTTTATAATAAAACTCAGGTTTTGCAGAAACTTATGAAACATATGGACTTGTTGTAATGCATAAAGGAGTTAATTTGGTGTTGAATAGCATTTCATGTTGGTCTTGATCTCTTCCATTCACATGTTTTGTTGTATTGTTTCAATATGAAATCCAAGTTTAACCTAAAGTTAACAATGGGCAAAGTTTTGCTTTTCAGGTATCCGAAAGATTATCCTTGAGGTTGTGAAGAAACCAGTACCTCAGCGGAAATCTGGAGTCAGCTCTTTACTTTATCATGTTACAAGAGGAACATCGTCAAGGTTTCATTCAAAGGCAGAAAGTATACTGTGGCTTTTGACTGACAACTCAACATTTGCCATTGGTGATAAATTTGAACAAGGCAAGCCTTTTAATACTAAACTCGGACCTAATTTTGTTTTATACACCACTCTTTGTTTGTTATTGTGCTACATAACAAGTCATAAAGTTTATCTTCCTCATTTAAGAATAAATTTCACTATGACTTATTTCGTGAACTATATATAAATCCCTTTTTTTTTCCCCTTTTGTATTCTTTCTTCTCTATTGAGAATAAATTCCCCTATAAAGCAAGCATGAGACTGAGTGTTAAGTTGGAATTAGGCATGAGGTGTTTTTGAAACTATCATGTTAAATTAGGACCCGATTTACAGAATGAATGCCCCAATTGAAGATTATCATGCACTGTAATTATCCTAAAACCACTTAAGGAAGCTGTAAAATTATACTCATCTCAACAAGATATTGTGAAATTTATCTTCAGCTAATTGTCTGTTATTGATGATTATGCAGACTATTTTATCCTGCTTTGCTTACTCTTTTAACGTTTTATTCAAGTTGCCTTAACTACTTTTGGATACCTATAATGCACTTATTTGGTACTTAGGCAAGTCATAAATAAAAAATATGGGAAGAGAAATTTTAAAATGAAAAGATCCATTATGATGGCTTGTCCCTCCCACACCTTAGAAATCTTCAAATCTAACATTTCCACTGACAGACCTTGTCTTCTCATTTATGGAATAGCTACTTGGTTGCATTAAAGGACCACAATTTATTGCATAAAATTTGTTGTCTTATAAATTTAGATACCATAATCTGCTATTTTTGCATAAACATGGTAGCCTGCTCCAGGCCCCTTTTGAAACTTCATTATTGGGTTAGCCATAGACTTTACATGTTTTTAGCAATTCCCATGTCAGCATCAAATAATACAATTCTTGGATAAGAAACTACTGCAGATGCTGCTATACAGAGAGCTGAGTCGTATGACATTCTCATATACCTAGAGTATACCTTTTTGAAGTTTACTTTTGGAAAATTAGGACAAAGTGATGCAAATATTAGACTCAACTTATCTGACTTAAGACATGGAAGTTTCTGCTAGTCAGGGACCTCCTATGTGGCTATTTTACAATTTCTTGTTTTTTCAGAATGATTACATCTAATCTTAGCCCTATTGGCAAATCTAAATGTCTGCTCAAGCCAAATAACACTAGGATGATATCCCTAAACTTGCTTTTGTTAAGAAAAAGGGAGGATAAGTTGCTCACGATTACTACATCAGTCGTACTTTCTATTTGCTGCTAAGAAATTGGAAGATGAGAGAGAGCTCTAGCCAGAGTGTGAATATCGTAACCAGCTAACTTTATAAATAAGTTCACTAAGCAATAGTGTAATTGTCTTTCATGGGTGAATGGCTGATTACCTACTAGGTTATGATAGCTTCCAAATTTTATTTGTTTCTAATCTGTCTTCCCCTTGCAGGAGCTGATACTGTTATTGAAGTTATGAGCTCTACCTTTGAGAGATTGTGTGAAGAGATAGAACAGAAGGAGTTAGTTCTGATGTGGAACTGCCTCTATCAGAGGATAGATGGCTGTGTGAACAATTGTTACTTACTGCACTTAAGCCGGCTTTTATCATTGTTTTTATCTGCTTTACGGAGTAACTATAGGCACACTATGGTTGGTGAGCTCCGAAGTTCCTCACGAATTTTAATTTGTTTATTATCTTTCTGAACTCTTTAATGTTGGAATATATTTCTTCTTAGCATGTGGATTTCCATTTTTAAACTGCTACTATCCTTTGCAGATTATCAACCTATGATTGATTGTGTGGGATCAATTATCAAAAAATTTATTGTGTCCACCAGTGTCTCAGATGGAAAAGAGCATTTACCCGAAGTTATTGATACGGTTCTAATGCTAATGTTATGCATTCTTGATGGGCTTAACCATTTAAGAGATATATCTGCCATCTCTCATTGTTCATTGCAATGGGCTCCTGTATTTCATTTGCGAAACCCAAGGTAATCACTACTAATCTATGTTGCATTGTTTTTGCTGTTCTGTTATTATTTAACTGATAAATGTTGCTTGTTTTCAGGTGTTTGACTTTTATCAGAGAACTGCTGAAGAAGGATGTGCAAGTACTATATGAATTCAGATTCAATGTCTTAAGGTAGCAGAACATCTTTATTTTCTTATTCAAATTAGAAAGATCTTAACAAGCTGAGATTATTGACATTTTCATTGGACATCAGTGTGTTGAATGACTTGATAGAAACAACCCAGGAAGACGTTGTGTTTCTGCTTTTGTCCTTATGTGAGAGACTACAAAAGGAAGCTTTAGGCACTAGCTTCTTTAATGGAACATCTGAAGACCTTCTGAATATTCGTAGTTTCCTGCAGAGGACCATCTGCTCCTGGATTGAAATTATCAACAGTAACATTCATGATGACACAATATCATCTCTAGTAGATGAGGCCAATGTGGCTCAGCTGTGGGCAGTTATATGCTGCTATCCTCATATTATGAATATCCAAGAAAAGTCATACCTTATGAGAGACTTGATAGATGCAATTGATCGCCTTCTGATTACTGAATCTGGTTTGTCTTTGAAACCTTATTACTTTGTTTTTATGTATATTTATTGTGGCATTGATCAGTATATTAGGATATACCTCATCTCAAGAATATATAGATGTGAGTCCTTTCAATTGTTCTTGTTACTTCCGAATCAATTCCTAATAGTAAATTAGATCCTTTAAAATGTGGAATGATAACTATAGTTCTGCCGAAGTCATAATCAGTATGTTTGAAAAAATTAAATGGTGTCCTTTAACTCTTTATGAATATAGAAAACGAACTATATTGTGATAAGAAATTTTTTTTAAAAAAATATTTTATTAGAACTTTTGCCTGATTGGGGGACTGTTCTTGTGCTATTCTTTCAGTAAATATTGCAGCTATCTCGAGACATGCTTGGCAAAGCCTCGTAGGTGCTGCTTTATGTTCCTTTTGCAAGTATGGTAACAAGTCCGGAATTCAAGAAACAGTCAATGTACTACATCTTGCAGAAAAACATAAAACATCGCGTCATGTCTTGTCTGCTATTGCTGATTATTTGGATTACACGTATGGGTAGGTTGATTTGTTTCGTTGTTCTGCACATCGTGCAAAGCCTTCTTTTCATGGATGACATTTTCCATTTATTATGATTTGCTATAGGCCTGTGCTGGAACCAGATGGCAGGCATAAATTATATCCTCCTGAGTTTGAAGCAAGAAATGTTGCAGATGCAATAGAAACATTTGCTGGTAACTTGTGCAACATAGACAAGGAAATTCGTGTTTCAACTCTTAGAATTTTGTGTCACTACGAACCACAAGCTTGTATAATGTCTACTGAAGATGAGCCACCTGAAAAGAAAATGAAAACTGAAGTTCCTAACTCTTCTGATATGTGTGGCAATGGTGGTGATGTGCGTATATCATTGCTCTTTCATATTCTTTCCTTGACAACTTCATGCTTTATCCAAGCATATCCTGGCTAATCTCTTTCAATTTCCAGGTTCTTCAGCTACTACTCTTAATCGAGTCAACTCCTTTGTCAGTATCTACCAGCAGGAAAGTCATCTTATTGATTTCTAGAGTACAGATGGCTCTCTCTGCTGGAAGGATACCAATAGCTTATATACCCCTTGTCTTGAATGGGATGATTGGCATATTCTACAATCGTTTCAATTGTCTGTGGGATCCAGCATCTGAATGTCTTGCAGTTCTCGTTGACAAGTACACAAGAGTTGTATGGGACAAATTCATTAATTATGTTGAACAATTGATATCTGTTTTCTTGACGTCTCATGATGAAGATAGTGGAGAAATTGCTGGACTGGTTGAGAAATCCAATGGTATGTGTTAATGGTTCCTCATTAATGCAGTTATTGAACTATTATGTTTTCAATTTTGTTAATGTTATTTTATCCGAGATGACCATATTGGACAGTTCAGTGAAGTACATTTGCTGTAGAAGTCACTACCAATTTCGCAAGTTGTGTTCTTTAGAAACTCATAGGTGGCTAGTGTGCATCCTTGCAGCCATTTTAGCAACAAAATGAAACTGAATACTTCCTTTGCTTTTTGTTTCCAGAACTGATCAGGCATTTCAATTCTTTTCTGGCCCCTGAGTTTGATAGCACACCAAATTCAACTGTTATATCTTCATTGCTTCAATCCTTGCAAAAACTCTCTTCTTCTGCTGAATCTCATTCTCGACAAATTGTACCACTATTTTTGAAGTTTTTGGGTTACAATAATGACAATTTGGTGAGGTAGGTATTTTTCTGTGACTTTGTTGGTTTATAGGATCATTATTTGGTTTAAATATTATGTAAATGGAAAATTTGTTAAACTGTTGGTGCATTTTTTAGTGTCTCAACTTTCAGTTCAGATGCTTGTAAAGGCAAGGAGTGGAAAGGCATCCTGAAAGATTGGCTGGACTTGCTGAAACTTATGCGAAATCCCAAAGCTTTTTACCGTAGTCAGTTCTTAAAAGAGGTCTTAAGTTCAAGGTTGGTGCAGCTTTAATATATGCTTTGCTTTTAGAAATTGGTTCCTTATGTTTGCTATATTGAATCTAAAATATCATTGATAAATGTCATCATTTTGTTTTCCAGACTTATTGAGGAGAATGATGCTGAAATACAGATGAAGGTTCTAGATTGTCTTTTAACTTGGAAAGATGATTTCTTAGTTCCTTATGAACAGCATTTGAGAAACTTGATCAGTTCAAAACAACTGCGGGAAGAACTGGTGACGTGGGGTTTAAGCAGAGAATCTGGTCTCATTCAAGAAGATCACAGAGTTAATCTTTTGCCCTTAGTTATTCGTATTCTAATGCCAAAAGTGAGAAAGCTGAAGACACTTGCCTCTCGAAAGGTATGCTTATTTGAATCCTTACTAATCTCTTTACCCCTACTTTCTGTTGGCTTTATGTTTCAGTAATCTGCCCCTTTTGTTGACATATGTAAATTGTCTCTCTCATTTTTAGCACACAAGTTTGCACCACAGAAAGGCTGTTCTTCGATTCATAGCTCAACTTGATGTCAATGAAATTGCTCTCTTTTTTGTATTGTTGACAAAGCCCGTGCATAGTGGATCAAGTCGAACCAATGGTACCATAATGTTTAGTTCGACCTCACCTCATGGTTTTATCAGTGAATATTCCCCATCAACTGTCTTGAAGGACTTGACCTTGGAAAATACGACAATCTTGTCATCGAAAAAGAAATTTGGTTTTCTGCATGTTGTTGAAGAGATTCTTGGGGTTTTTGATGAATCACTTGTCAAACCTTTTCTGGATTTATTGATGGGATGTGTTGTTCAAATACTGGAAAGCTGCTCTTCTAGTCTTCACGTTGCAAAGGCTGCCGGAACTTCTGCAGTGCAAAGTGTGACCTCAACCAACTTGGAATTGCATGAAGAAGAGAATTCAGCAGAAAATCATATGCTGGTAATTCCCATTACATGGAGTATACCAATTACTGATTAGTAAGAAGATATAAAATTGCTAGTGTTGGTGCAATGCATATTAGTAGTCTTCTTTTGTATGTTCTACCATATGGGAAGCATAGTTTCTTGTTGTTCATGTATCCATAACCCAGTTGTGGTGGTAAGAAGGAGGATTTTAGGTTTTCTGTTGTATTTTTTATGTATTTGCTTGATAACTCTATATCGAAAAAGTCATTTTCTAAGAATATACTTCATTGATTAATTTAATTATTATGTCACAACTGGCAGTGTTAATGAAAATTGTTTCCACTTGCAGGCCAACACATCTTTCCAGCAGCTTAAGGACATGAGGTCTTTGTGCCTAAAAATTGTTTGTCTGGTACTAAATAAGTATGATAATCATAGCTTTGGTTGTCAATTTTGGGATATGTTTTTTACATCAGTGAAACCTTTAGTTGACAGTTTCAAGAACGAGGGGTCTAGTAGTGAGAGGCCAAGTTCACTGTTTTCGTGCTTTTTGGCTATGAGCAAAAGCCATTATCTTTTACCCTTGTTAAATAGGGAAAAGAACCTTGTTTCTGATGTTTTTTCAATTCTAACTGTCAAGACTGCTTCCGAGGCAATTATATCTTGTGTTCTTGAGTTTATTGAAAACCTTTTGAATCTTGATGAAGATTTGGAAGATGGAGATAGTGTTGTAAAAGGGGTTCTTCTGCCAAACCTGGATGAACTTGTCCAAAGCTTGCATTCTCTCTTTCAGGGGGATAATGCAAAAAAACGGTAATTATCATACACTTCAATTATTGCGTCCTTTGAATCTTTTACTCATTAGGAATTTGATGAAGTTTAATCATGCAACTCAATTACATTTAGGTATCTAATGTGAAATTATAATCTATATTTTGGTTTTAAGATGAAATCTGGAAGGCTCTTACACCAGGAAATGGTAACTTTTTGTCCTGAGATGACTAGTTTGCTCTTGGTCGTTTATTGTATCTAGGTTACTGTTGTGTTAATCTAGCTTTTTCACATCCAATTTTGCATAAATAAATAACAATAAAAATCCAATCACTCATTGTTGTTCTCTGTACCAGGAAATTGACCAAATATCTCGAGGATAAGCACATTAGCATTTTCAAATTGCTGTTGAAGTATGTAACAGATCAGTTACTGGCAAAGAAGATTCTAGATGTCTTGCTTCCATTATTAACAAATTCGAAGAATTTTGGTAAGAAGAGTGAATTTGTGAATATAGTATGAGTTTACAACCACTTTGCTTCTGTGTTGATATATGATGCTTAATTGATTTGTGCAGGTTTCCATATTGAGATTTTGGAAGTCATTCGTGATCTCATTTCAATATCGGGAAACGATTGCAGTACAAAGATTCTTAAAACTGTCTCTCCACTTCTGGTATCTGCTGAACTGGATATGCGCTTGTGCATTTGTGATCTTCTTGATACCCTTGCAAAAACTGATCCTTCCATTATATTGGTGGTAAGCTTTATCTTTTGTTTGTCTTTTGGGTTCTTTCTTTCATGGAAACTTAGGACTGTATTTTACTGAAGATCTTATTGCTGTTGAAAATGTAGGCAAACATCGTCCGTAACCTGAATGCAACCTCTGCTGCAGAACTTGGTGGTCTTGATTATGACACCGTAGTGAATGCTTATGAAAGGATTGGAGCTGGATTTTTCCGTTCAGTTCCAGAAGACCATGCATTAGTTGTTTTATCACATTGCATATATGATATGTCCTCGGAAGAATTAATCTTAAGAAATAGTGCTTATAGGTCACTGCTCTCTTTTGTTGATTTTTCTGCTCTAACTCTTGGTGCGGAACTTAAGAATCACTGTGGAATGGATGGGGAGATGATAGCAAGTACTGAAGGTTGTTGGACAAGAGTAGGAATTCAGCAAATGGTGAAAAAGTTTCTTTTGAAGCATTTGGGCAATGCAATGAATGCAGGAAGCTCTGTTAGGAAGGTATTATAAACCCCCAAATATAGCTGGAGTGGGGGAGTGTTGGGATTTTGTTTCTGAGTCCATTGGATTTGCAAATAACTGCTTGAAACTGAGGAATATCCAAGCCTTTGAACTTCATCTTAATATTACTAATTATATTGTGTGAACAAAAAGCATAACTTGGTTCCTTCAATTTGCTGTTTGAGAAAGAAGTAAATGAGAACATTTCTTGGTGAAATATACCAAATGTTTTCATTGTTATATAATGTAGAATTTTTTCGGCCACAATCGTTGTTTGACTTTTTTGTGGGGTTTGGTTAAAAAAAAAAGGTTGGGCAATTGATTTCGGAATGGGTAATAGATACTACTTAGTCTTTGGGTGATTTTCATAATAGATTTCAATGGTTTCAGGAGTGGGTCGAGCTACTGCGAGAAATGGTGTTGAAGCTTCCAGGGGTTTCGGACCTTAATTCACTTGGAGCTTTGTGTTCAGAAGATGTTGAACAGGATTTCTTTAACAATATTACGCATTTACAGGTCTTGGACTTCACCTTATAATGGTTGTCTTTTATCAATTAATCCATACAATAAATTTGCTAGGCCTATTGTTTTTTGTTCAACATGTTGTGCTAAGATTGATGTTCATAGTGATTCAGCCTTTTCTTCAGAGGCCATAGAGTTTTTATTTATGTTTATCAAATTACACTGGCCCAGCTGTTCAAACTGAAAAACCTTAAACTGATCCAAGAAGTGGTTGGATCAATTAGGAAAAAGCACATTTATCAATTAGGAAAAAGCACAAAATGTGCAACTGGGCCAAACAAATCAATGATCCAATTCCTTCAACCTGAAAGTGCCTGAACTTAAACAGTTTGACCAAGTCTTTTCCTTCTTTTTTTTCAAACATTTTAATGTGAATACTTTGTCAGATTTGAGCTTAGAGATCAATCCGACATAGTCTTGTCTTTCTTATGGACATAAAACTAATGCTAAAAGAGATGGCCTTAACAAAAATAATGATATTTTAGGCATTCATTTATTTCATTCATTTATTTTTATCTAGTAATTGACATAGATTTTCTTGTTTTTGCATATCAGAAGCTCTTTCCACAAAAATAAATGTGTAATTCATTCATATTTAATTACCCTATTTCTGCCTTAATCTGGATTCAGGAAAATTGAACCTTTTGGGCAGAGAATGGTGATATTCAAATAAGGGTCATCTGTTGAAAATAATATCTAATGGAGGCCACCAAATTTCACTATTATTAAACAGTCCAAAAAACCTTTTGATTGGCCATTATGTCCTTATATTTATCAGCAGTTGAAAACATAGTTGATGCATGCAAAAACTAGTCTAACAGATGCTACTCCTTGATTTTTTTTGTTAACAATATTCAGTACCTTTTTGTTGCAAAAGATTGATTATTTAGCTTCAATTTATGAATTTTCACAAGTTGATATAGGCAAGGCTAAAAGGTCAACGGAATTTTGTCCTGGACTGCAATAATTTTGGATATGTAGTCCTTTTCGGTAGAAGTTTTGGTGGATGGCTTAACTTCACCGTGCCAAAACTAGGTGGTTAATTAATGGAATTGCCTTCATGCTTGTCATCTAGCATAAGAGATCTCTGAACATATTTGATGTTGAATGCGTCTGTTTATTATTGCTTAAGATGCCTACATGCTCTACTTTGGTGTTGCAGAAGCACAGAAGAGCAAAGGCGCTGGCACGTTTCAGTAATGTTATCAGAAAAAGCAATATGTCAGAGGTAGTTATTCCACTTTATCATGTGTTGAAGTCAACATGTTTACCTGGTTGAAATTTAAGCTGAACTATTGATTTTTCAGGCCATCATAAATAAAATATTTGTGCCCCTATTTTTCAACATGTTGCTTGATGTAGAAGATGGCAAGGGGGAGCATGTTAAAAACGCATGCTTGGAGGCCCTTGCCTCAATTTCTGCTTGCATGAAATGGGAGTCATATTATGCATTATTGATCAGATGCTTTAGAGAGATGAGCTTGAATCTGAAGAAGCAGAAGATCTTATTGCGACTAATTTGCGCTATATTGGACCATTTTCATTTTCTTGGAACTTGTTCATCCCAAGATTTCAAAGACGGTACAGATAGCAGTTTTTCAACAACTTCTCAAAAGACTGCTAGTTCTGATACCGTCACTGAAGTACAAGCTTGTCTTCGTAAAACTGTGTTCCCAAAGATACAAAAGTTGCTGGGTTCTGATTCTGATAAAGTCAATGTCAATGTCAGCGTTGCTGCACTGAAAGTGCTAAAGTTGCTTCCTGCTGACATGATGGATTCACAACTTCCCAGTATCATTCACCGCATTGCAAATCATTTAAAGTGTCGTATGGAGAGTTCTCGTGATGAGGCTAGGCTTGCTTTGACTGCTTGTTTGAAGGAGCTTGGACTAGAATACTTGCAATTTGTAGTTGGGGTTTTGCGAGCTACTCTTAAGCGAGGATATGAACTCCATGTGTTGGGTTATACTCTCAATTTTCTTTTATCAAAGTTTCTTACAGTTCCCATCTGTGGGAGATTAGATTATTGTTTAAAAGATCTTGTCTCAGTGGTGGAGAATGACATTCTTGGAGATGTTTCCGAAGAGAAAGATGTGGAGAAGATTGCTTCTAAAATGAAGGAAACGAGGAAGCGAAAGTCATTTGAAACCTTGAAATTGATAGCCCAAAGCATAACATTCAGAAGTAATGCCTTGGAACTTCTTTCCCCCATTACAGCTCATATTCAGAAGCACTTGACTGCAAAGCTCAAAATCAAACTCGAAAGTATGTTACACCATATTGCGCTTGGTTTAGAATGCAATCCATCTGTAGATCAGACTGATCTCTTTATTTTTGTTTATGGCTTGATTGAGGATGGAATAAATGAGGAAAATTCTCAGGGTATTTCTTCAATTGTGGAGAGAAGTGGTCATACTCAGATTCAAGATGCAACACCAATTTCTTCTAGCAGAGCGGTTGGTGGTAGACCAGTGTGCTCACATCTTATTACTGTGTTTGCTCTTGGGTTATTCCATAACCATATAAAGAAAGTGAAATTGGATAAAAACAATGAGCATCTTTTGACAATGCTGGATCCTTTTGTAAAACTTCTTGGCAGCTGCTTGAGTTCCAAGTACGAAGACATATTATCTGCATCCATTAAATGTCTTGCTCCACTTGTAAGGTTACCTCTGCCATCTTTTGCATCTCAAGCAGATAAAATAAAAGTCACATTGCTAGATGTTGCACAAACCTCCCCCAATGCCAATAGTCTTCTGGTGCAATCATGTCTAAGGTTGTTAACTGTACTTCTGCGGAGTACTAGAGTTACACTTTCCTCTGATCAGCTGCATTTTCTGATTCGCTCTCCATTATTTTTCGACCGTGAAAGCTGCTCTTCATCTGTTGCCCTCTCACTTTTAAAAGCAATAGTTAGTCGCAAGTTAGTTGTCCCTGAAATCTATGATATTATACTTCAAGTTGCGGACTTGATGGTAAAAGGTGGAGAGGATTCTCTTGGGAAGAAATGCAGTCAGATATTGATTCAATTTCTACTCGATTATCATCTGTCAGGAACCTATTTGCAACAACTGTTGGACTTTTTGCTCAGTAATTTAAGGCATGTATCACGAAAATGCCATTCTCTTTCTGTCTCTATAGGCACATACACACATGTTATTATCCTTGAATAAAGATTTTTATTTTTCTTTTTGTATGCAGCTATGAGCATCCAACTGGTAGAAAGGCTGTCCTGGAAACGCTCAAAGACATAATAACCAAATTCCCAAAAAGCTTTTTGGATAACCATGCATTGCCATTATTTATGAATTTGGTGATTTGCTTGGTCAATGACAATGACAATGAAATCCGCTCAATGGCTGCTAAAGCTATCAAACTTTTGACTGGGCGTGCTAGTCCACATTTACTTGATACAATACTCGAGCTCAGTCTATCTTGGTACATGAGTGCCAAGCACCAACAGCAAACACCTGGTGCACAGGTAAATACTTGTAACAAGTTTATCGACTTAACTGTTTCCAGGATCTCAGCTCTTGAGAACTTACATGTTAAATTAAATACATCAATGAGCGGGAAGGGAAAAGAAAAGGTGCAGTAGACTTTTTTCGATCTATGGATGATAGGGAATGTGTTTTAGTTTAGGATTTATTTATATTAGTAGTCTGATTTTCTATTTTAGGAGTTCCACTCAAATAGGGTAAAGAAAATGCTTGCTTCCTTTGCTTGTAAGGATAAGTGGGAAAAAATTAATATATTGAAGTTGTACATTCAGTTAATGGAATAACAGTCGTTTTTCTTTTCCAAAGTTTTGAACTTTCATATTTCTTCTGGGATTGATTTTTAGGTTTTGGAATGATCCTTAGGTTTTTAGAGACCACTTCTGAAAGCCACTAGTGTGATAATAAAAGTTCTGTTTGTTCAAACCTTTGAAGTGGTCTTAATTCTTGTTACAACTCCTAAGAGTAATTCTTAGACCTTTCATTTTCTTTTTAGCTCCTTAGCTACACAGCCTTCAATTCTAAATTCCAGCAACTAAAGCTTACCTAGGTTCCAGCAACCTAAATTTTCAGCACTGCAGATCTTAGGGACTGTGGGAAGCATAATGGACCTGGTTATGCAGAGTGCATATTTGAATTTGCTGAGACCTGCTAATGATGGTAGCCCTTTATCCTGGATTAAGATCTAATAATATTGGATCTTTTGAAAAAAAATGGCCAACTGTCCAAGTTCACTGGAATAGTGGAGAAAATTTTCTGAAGAATACTATATTCTAACGAGATGATCTTACAGGAAACTCATCCATCTACTTTGGGAGTAGTAGAGAGAAATTTCTGAAGAATATGTATTCTAATGCGATGATCTTACTGGAAACTCATATCTATCAGTTTTAGGATAGTGCCATGGTCTATGATATCATTCAAAATCATTGTTGAAGTGAATGTAACTAAAAGCTAATAATTCCATGTGTTTGTCGAGTTTTGTTTGTTTGGTTTAGCATGTCTTGTAACAGATGGTATCTGCTTACATTGTGCAGGCCTTGGGATTGCTGGTTGATGTCATAAGCCCAAGGTTTCAAGACCATATCAGTAGTATATTACCTCTTAGCAGGAACATTTTGCTGTCTGCTGTTAATGCTGTCACTGACAGGCAGTCAGCAGATTTTTCTGGTGAAGGTGTTCCCAGATGGAAAGAAGCCTACTATTCACTAGTTTTGCTGGAGAAGATTCTGCATTGTTTTGGCGATCTATTCTTTACAAGGGAACTTGAGGTGAAATGAGTTTCATGTGACCTGTTTCCTAATTCATTTATTTTGCTATTCCAGCAGCAGCCTGTTATCTGTTTCTATTGACTTTTTCTTTCACCTCAATGGGACATTGGAATGCCGTGGAATTCTCTTTGATGTTAAAATCAACCAGATAAAATAAGAATTGTCACATAATATAGCAATATACAAAACAAATAGTTGAGGGATTACCCAGTTCTTTTGTGGTGGGAGGAATTGTCATGAAGGTTGATTAAAGGATAACTGTTTATAAACGATTAATGCATCCGGATGGCTGAGATTGGACGTTCTGAATGTTGAGATTAATCAAATTACCCATCCAATCCTCTAATCACTGGGTTATCACCTTAGTTAAATGCTTATATTTAAAGCATGCTGTTAATTGATTACCAATATTTAGATATCCAATGTTCCTGGCCGTTGTCATAGCTGTGGTAATCAGTAATTACTATGTTTTCCATCAATATTTTATTTCTGCTTCACCTACAAAGAAATAGCCTTGTGGAGATGATGGAATTTATTGCAATTGGCTTGAATTTTTGTCCAATATTTGTGAATTTTCTTTTTCTATAGCACCCTTCAGTTAGTGTCATGCAACACGTTGCCTTTGAACTTATTCAATTTTCCTGTTGATGTGTGGTGCTTTTGGTGCTAATTTCCAGGATATATATGTTACAATATGTGAATTTTTGGTACATCCACATCCATGGTTACGCAACATTTCAAGCCGCCTTGTGGCTTCTTACTTTACTGCCACGACGAAGGTCAGAAGAGAGAATAATGAGAACTCAATTGTAAAGTTTAGTCTGATGAGACCAAGTAAACTTTTTATGGTAGCCGTTTCTCACTGTTACCAACTGAAAGCACATGATATTGATGAGGCTTCAAGCAATCTCATTGTGGAAAATCTTGTTTTTGCAATTTGTGCTATCCATACATTGATGGGAAGAGCAGGACATGTACATCCCCACAAGTTCTGGTCTGCCCTTGAGCAGCAAGATCAGTATCAATTTCTTAAAGCTTTTCAGTTGCTTGATTCAGGAAAGGCAAAAGGATTGTTTCAATATATTATCTCTGATGTACATGAACACAATGACAGAGAACAGTATGAGAATCTTCGATATTTCTTTGTCTCTAATTTGCTTAAAAGTATGGGAAAGATTGCTCTTCAAAGGGAGGCTATACAGGTTGGTTGGCTAATCTAGGGATTTTTTGTATAAATTCACTAAGCTTTTTTTCAGACTGTTCCAAGTTTCTTAGATTTTTATCCTCTTTTTTTATGCTTTGATTTTGATGTTTAATTGTTTTTGCCAACTGTTGCTATTTGTAGATGAAAATCGTCTTCGATTGTATTCGGAAAATTTCAGCACAAATCAATCAGGAAGACTGCCGTCAATATGCAGTTGACATGCTTCTACCCTTGTATAAAGTTTGTGAAGGATTTTCAGGGAAACTTATTGCTGGTTAGTTTACTCTCTGTTGCTTCTGAGTTAATCTGTTTGCAAACATAAAGCATTGACTTGGTCTGAATTTTAGTTGGTTAACTGTTGTTGTTTGGCGCTTCTGGTTAACTGAATTACAAGAAGGAAATTCAATGAGGATAGACTATTAAAATGTTTTCCAGCATTTGATAAGCTATTGTGTTGATTTCAGTGGTACAATTCACTTTAATTGTAGAATATGCTTATCTTTTCCAATTCTCTTTTCTATTTTTTGTTCATATGCAGGCTTTTTATAACCAATTGAAGTTTTAGTAAATCTCAACTTTTCTGATATGACTTACAAATTCTTAAAAACTCTTGATGCTTTAAAAGCTGTGGAGTTCAACTTAATTGCTGAGTAAGGGTATTATCTCAAAGAAGGTTCAATCGTAAGAATAGCTAGTAAGTTGTGAGTGAAGAAAAAGAATTATTAACATAAGAGCGAGCTTAAGTACTTGCTTTAGTTCTCCCCCTCGCAAACTACCGAAAGCCTCCATGGTCCTATATCTAAACTTGTTTACTTTTATTGTTGTTCTTGTTTTCATTTTGGAATGTTTATCATTATGGATTGACATTTGAGGCATCGTTGTTTTTTCTAAAGACCATGATTTATACAAAGCTGCCTTTATCAACATGTTTTATGATCATTTCAACTTAACTGGTTTAAATTGACTGTTTCCTTCTGGTCGGTAGGGCGCTATCTTTACTCGTAATAGCAGATGGTAATATCAATTTGTTTGTTGTATTCTCATAAGAGGTGATGTAGTTTTGTTCCTTTTTTTTGTGCATCCTGACAAGAAAGTCTGGTCTTTCTTTCAGACGAGTTGAAACAGTTGGCACAAGAAGTATGTGAAAGTATACGTAAAACTCTGGGCATCCAAGAATTTGTGCAGGTTTATAGTGAGATAAGGAAAAGTCTCAAGAGGAAGAGAGATAAGAGAAGGCAGGAGGAAAAGGTCATGGCTGTGGTTAACCCCACGAGGAATGCAAAGAGAAAGCTGCGGATTGCCGCCAAGCACCGTGCTCACAAGAAAAGGAAGATAATGTCAATGAAACTGGGAAGATGGATGCATTAAGAACTGAAAATTTTGAACTTTCCCTGATTTTTTCAGTTCCTTGGTGTATAATTCGTGTGTTCTGCAAAATATATGGCAAGTTCACTAATGTGCTTGGAGCAGAATCAGTCCAAAGTTCCGCAGCTAAACACACACATTGTTGTGATCAAGTGTAGTGTTATAGAGGGAGGTTGATACTTGGTTTTGGTGGCAATTAACTAGTTTTTGTAGTGATTTTAGTTGTATAGTTAGTCCAGGCTTCTTCTGTAAAATATTTATTGGAAGCTACTAAACATTGAAAGTCAGAAAGCCTCCTTTGCCTTAAAAGGTTCTTTATTTACTACCAAAAAAAAGCTTGTTATTAGATTTCCATATAATTGTGGAGAACAAATCATATTGTTGTAATGCTTTATAAGCATGACATAGTTAAGACTAGTCAACTAAAAATTTAATTAGTTCGGTTGACTCTTTAGTTCGTTTTTAATTTTCTAGTTTGATTTACTTTAATATTTCTTATTGTTAAAAATTGATCAGTTTATTAGCTATTTGGTTGGTTTTACAAATTAGTCAACATTTATAAATAAAAACAAATCAATTAATTTCATTTAAAGGTCTTTTTTAATTAAATTTAAAATTTTTTATGAATAAACACTCCCTGTGTCTTTATTGACTATTCCTCTTGTGATAACACTCGTACTCCTTGTAACTTTCCCAGCTACATCACTTACTCCATATTTACACAAAACACTCACACTCCTAATCCCACATCCTTCACTCATGCCAACAAATTTCTCCATTGGCCCTAACCAATGTTTAACGAGTTCAATGCTTTTCATTGCAATCAGACCTGGATTCTTGTTTCCCCTCCTCCCAACACCAACATTGTTGGTTGTAAATGGATCTTTTGTACAAAATGCCATCCTGCTGGTACTATTGACCGTTATAAAGCACATCTTATTACGAAAGGGTATCATCAAACTCCCAATGTTGATTACATTGTTACACTTAGTCCAGTTGTTAAACCCACCACTATTTGTATCATTCTCTCCTCAGCTATTTTTAATAACTGGGTCATTCGTCAACTTAATATCAATTATATCTTTCTTTATGGCCTTCTCTCAAAACTAGTTTATACGTCTCAATCACTTGGTTTCATAGAGCTGAACTATCCAAATTATGTCTATAAGCTTCACAAAGCCTTATATTGTCTCAAATATGCTCCTCGAGCTTGGTTTCATTGATTGAGTCAAAAACTTCTTACTCTCAATTTCCTCTCCTCGAAATCTGATACTTTTCCTTTTATTCACAAAACCTCATCCTACCTCACCTTCCTTTTAATTTATGAAGATGATATTTTGGTAATTGGATCTTCCCTTTCCTTTCTTCATTCACTCCCTCATTCATAATCTCTACTCCTCTTTCTCCATCAAAGACTTAGGACTCATACATCATTTTCTTATAATTGAAGTCCAACGTAATTCCCATGATCTTCTATTTACTCAAACCTAGTATATCATAGATCTTCTTCTCTGCATAGCTCTTGACAAGCTCAAACCTACACCCACACCTATCACTCCCATTCTCCAACTTTCCAAAAATCATGGCATACCACTTTCTGATCTCCACTGAGTAATGAAATTTTGTAGATGCTCCCAATATCTTTACCTCACTTGCCCTAATATCTAATTTGCTATCAACAAAGTCTCTTAATTTTTACAATGCCCTATTGATGTCCACTGAATTTTGGTCACACAGATTATGCGATATCTTTGTTTTGCACCCTCTTATAGCGTTCACTTCACCAAGTCCACTACTCTTTCTTTACAGGCTTATTATGATGCTGACTGGGCTAGGTGTTTTAATGCTTATCGTTCTACTTCTGAATATTTTATCTTTCTTAGTCCTAATCTAATCTCTTGGAATGTTAAGAAATAACCTACTGTTGTAAGATCTAACACTGAAGTTGAGTATAGAAACATTGCTCTTGCCTCCTTTGAACTTTGTTGGATATCTTCTTTTTTTGGCGAACTTGGCTTGTCTCACATTACGCGACTCTATGATATGATAATCTTAAAACTACCTTTCTTTTTTTGGATTTAGTCTTTCATGCATGCACTAAATATATTGAAATTGATATTTACTTTGTTCGAGATCTAGTTGCTCATAAGGTTCTGCACATCCAATATATTTCATCTCTGGCTCAAATTGCTAATGTCATGAGTAAGGCTTTGTCTTCTTTAACATTTCATCGACTTTCAGAATAAGCTTATAGTCTCATTCGAACGTGTATTTAAGGGGACTGATAATATATCTTACCTAATTTTATCTCAACGGCTTGTATTTTTTTAGTCCTTGTCACTCTTAGGGATTATTTCCAATCTTTTGGTTGCAATCTTAGTTTCATATTTATCACTTATATTTCAAACATGTATATAAAAACAATGTATTTGACAAATTAATCAATGAAAACAACATCGCTTTCCGTTACTTTCCAATACTTCTTCAATAATCAATATAAGGAGCAGTGGACTGTTGTCTTAATTATTGAAAACTGTTTTGGAAGGGTACCTAAAAGAAGGGGATGGTCGGTAAGATCGACTGTTGCTTTAATTGGTAGGATTTGCCAAGGCCGAAAAGGATGATGATGGTTGGTGCTTATGATTGTTGGAAGGATGCCTCCTTATTAATGAGTTGTTCATGACTTTTAGGAAAAGAGATAGGCGCTTCATGAGCATTAACTGCGTCAATAATGCCTTTGTATTTGTTATCTAGAGTCTAGACCATCAAGAATCTTATTAATGATACCATCTTTATTAATAGATTTTTCCAATGACACCAAAATTTTTTGAGTTGCTAACACAACTAAGAAGAATTAGCTGTTTAGAGAGATTGCATTTAAGGAGCGCACTTATGATAAGATGGTCCTAATGCTTTTACGTTGTGTGGCCCAAATTTAGGATATCAAATCACCTATTCTATTTTTATTGTTTTTATTCTGTTTCAATTTATCTCATCTATATATTTATGTAGGTCTCAAATAAATATGTGGATAAAAAAATTAGATCAAATTAAGAATAGCAAAAATAAAATACGTAATTTCAAAAGAAAGTTTAGGCTTGAACTATAATTACTGGTGATATGTGGCGTGGGCTAAAGATGGGAATCATTAAAAAAGCTACAAAAATAATAACTTTCTAATAAATATTATATCCCTTTAAAGTGAGTGAAGTGACAATAAGACTCAAATTTTACTATTTTTAAAATTTATTTTTAGACTTGAGTTTGATCCAAAAGTCAATCCAATTATGGTATATTAAAGTTTCATTGAGCTTGGAATGAATTTATATTTTTACTTTTAAAAGTTATAACAAAATTGTTTCGCTTTAAAAAATGAGTTTAGTTCAAATCAACTTAAAGTATGAAGATTTTAAAATAAAAAAGTTTAAACTTTGTCATAATCTCAATTTATTCGAATTGAGTTTATTGACTTCTAATTGAATCAGGTTGAACTGGACATAGTAAACTTACTTGAGCTCTATTAAACAATATTAATATTTTGGGCAATACTATTGTAACATGCATTGATGTTTACTGTTTCCGTAAATAATTTATTTAAAATAATTAGTTAATGGATTATTTCGTTACCGGGTTAATTCCAAAAAGTAACTAATACGGATTCAGAAAAAAGATACGAACAGTTGTTTAAGATAAATATTTTAAAAATATTAACATGCTCAATAAACGACGGTTCCTTTGGCGGCGGCTACACTTTACGCTCCCAGTGGTCGCGTGGTACATCCACCTACCCGGGGCTTGAGACACTTTGGTCCCCCACACCTTTCCCCGTTCCCGGCGTCAAAGCTGTTTGATGGCGACTGACATCCCCACACGCATGTTCCATTCCACGTGGAAACCCTCGAGTAAAAATCCTAAAAAAAAGAAATTGAAATATTCTTTTTTGAGTGCAACTAAAGGTATCTCCACTGAATGCGGAAAGTAATCCCTTTATCACGAAAGCGCGTACTAAATAGCAAATGACTGCCCCGAGATACGCTCCATTCTCACGAGCGGAGAATCGAATCCCCCACCGCATGGCTAAGAAACGAGGTGAGCTAAATATTCTCTGATAATTAAAAATTTGATTGTAAAAGTTTTTCTTAAAAACTAATTTATCGGCCCGGATGAATTCAATAATATACATCTGTTAGCATTCCGACCTTCTTTCTTCTTTCAGGGCTTAGTCAATATATCTTGGTCATGAATATTTGAATAGGATAAACCACCCAGGGGACATCTTTGCTTTGAAACAAAACAATTAGACTTAGACAATTTTTTGTTTGATTTTTAACTTTGAATTGATTTACTTTACGAACTTATTAAAAATTGATCAATTTATTAATTAAGTGGTCAACTTCTGTAAATTAATAAGTTGTTGTAAATTGAAATTAATTAATTAATTTTTTAAATAATTTTTTTAATTAAATATTAAATTCTTCGATAAATAAAGACAAATTATTTTGATAATATTTTAAAATTTTAAAATTTATTTAATCTTTATTTAATTTTATAACTGCTAATTCTAATT
>JANPWT010000245.1:4365744-4376801 GCA_024678245.1 Erythroxylum densum
CAAGAAGGCCTTAAGCCTAATCAAAACAAAATTCATGCAATGGTTTCATGGCCCTTACCCCAAATAGTTAAGGAATTAAGAGGGTTTCTTGGGACTTATCGGTTATTACCGCATATTCATCAAATCCTATGCTGTCATTACAGCACCACTCACAGATTGCTGAAGCATAACTCTTTTTAGTGGACTGAAGCAACTGATCTTACTTTCCAACAACTCAAATTTGCCATGTGCTCTACTCCTGTCTTGGCCTTGCTCGATTTCGATCAATTTTTTACTATGGAAATCGATGCTTCAATGAAGGGGATTGGCATAGTCTTGAACCAGGACAAACATCCTATTGCCTTTTTTAGCAAGAAGTTGGGCCCTCACATGAGTAAGAACTCTACATATTCCAGAAAGCTATACGCAATCCTACAGACCATCCTCAAATGGTGTGAGTACCTGCTAGGTAGGAAATTCCTTATTTATACTGACCATCAGAGCCTCAGAGACCTAATGCAGCAAGTAACCCAACCCTAGAGTAGTAGTATTACCTGAGCAAGCTCTTAGGCTTTGACTACGCGATTCTTTATCGACCAAGCAAAGAAAATAAACTTGCCAATGCCCTCTCTCATTCCTTTGCTATAATGCTCCTTTTGGAGGTTAGACAAGCTCTCAACATTGTGGACGACATCAGGAAAGAAAATCAAACATCTCTGAAGCTTCAGGAATTTCATAGTGCTTCATCTTCTTGAGGACTATTAACTTATCAATAGCATTATGTTATTCAAGGGCAAACTCATCTTGGCTTCAGGTTCCCCCCTTCGAAACACTCTCCTCTATGAGTTCCACACTACTAAGCTCAATGGGCATGTTGATATTCTAAAGATGTACATGCAAATCAGCCAGAACTTTTGGTGGCCTAAGCTTCGGAAGGACATTATTGCTTTTATCAAAGAGTGTACAACTTGTCAGCAGGTGAAATACTGCACTACCCCTCTAGTTGGTCTTTTGTAACCATTACCCCCTCCAAGTCATGTATAGGAGGACCTAACCAGGGATTTCATTACAGAATTGCCTTCAACCAAGGGTTTGATTGTCATAATGGTGGTAGTGGTTGATAGATTGACAAAGTTTGCTCCCTTCGCTGCCCTACCTAGTTCCTTTAATGCTTCAATAGTCACGCAGAAATTCGTTGATATGATTGTTCATCTCTATGGCTTTTCGAAATCAATCACCACTAATCGATACCCACTTTTGTGAATTAGTTCTAGGCCAAATTATTTGCTCTCAATGGCACTACTCTTCAACAATCCATTGCCTACCACCCACAGACGGACGACTAATCGGAAGTTGTCAACCGAACACTCCAACAATACCTCCTCTATTTTGTGCATAAATTTCCCCACAAGTGGCTACAGTATTTACCATAGGAAAAATTCTAGTACAATGCCACCTATCATACATACGTCAGGATGTCACCATTTAGGACTCTCTATGGCCGCGAAGTGCAGCATGTTCCCGCGTATATACTAGGCATCACCAACATTGAGTCCTTTAACACTCAATTAAAACACTGTAATGGGCTCCTTAAGTTCCTCAAACAACAATTGGAACAAGCTAGGAACAGAATGAAACAAAAAGCAGATAGACACATACAAGAAATCTACTTTAACGAGCGGGATATGGTCCTAGTGAAATTACAACCCTTTTGACATCACTTATTGACCTCGAAGTGCAATTAGAAGTTGGGATTGCAATATTTCGGCTTGACAGAGTGGCTTGTGCAATTAATCATGTTACTTACGAATTGGAATTACCTGCTAGGAGTCGCATTCACAATGTCTTCCATGTCACTCTCATCAAGTGCTTCCATGGATAACAACCCACTGGAGTCACTGTTTTACCTCCATCTGCTTTCGACAATCACCCTTTTTGGAGCCATTGGTAGTGGTGGACAGTTAAATTCAAATGCTCCCCAAAGGTCAAAAGGAAAAACAGATATTAGTGCAATAGGTCGGGTTGCAACTCAAGTCCTCCACCTGGGAGGATTTGATATCTAGTTCAATAAAGACTATCCTGACTTGGACCTTAAGGGCAAGGCCCAATTCGAGGAAGGGAGTGATGATATGGTCAAAGAGGAGCAGGAGAAGCCTAACGAGCAAGAAGAACCCAATGAAAGTATAGATCCAATACAAGGATACAACATGGAGAAGGAAACCACTGAAGATGGCCTAGTTCCTCTAAGGCATAGCACTAGAGTAAGGCATGCACTAGCCAAGCTTAAGGGATCATTGCAGTAAAAATAAATTGAAGCACGTGGATGAGTGAGAGGTAGTTATAGTGAGAGAAAAGAATAATGATTTATGCAGCTACGTAAAACTGATTAGGTGAGGATGAGAATATATTAGAGCTTGTAAGGGATTTCAAAAGGGGAGAAAAAAAAATTGTTGAGATTAGTCTTCTCTTCCTTCTCCTACTCTCTTCTTAATTTCTAGCGTATCACATTCACAACAGAAAGAGCAGTATAATTTTCTAATAATGGTGCCAAAATTTGGTGAAGTTGTTGCTTGCACCTAAATTAAATTATAAATTCTTGCAATACAACAAATATAGTATAAGAAAGTAGGGATTGATCCCATGAAAAATTCTAGCTCGTCAATCTTTATGAAAGAGATATTTAAAGAAATGAGATTATAATGATACAAAATTTTATGATGAAGAAAATAAATTAAATTCTCGAATAATAAAAAGAACATTAGAAATAAAATAAATATTGATTTACAGATGTTTCCACCGTTGAAACTATGATTGATCATTGATACAAAAACTAATTATTTCATCTATCATATATTCGATGTGATTTTAAATACCTATTTTTCTTAAGATTAGTTATTCAAAAATACGTAATTTAATTAACATTTATTGTTTAATAACTTTATATGTGATAAAAAATGAATTAAACAATAGCTTTAAGAAAAGAAAGATCACTAAAGCAAGATAACATAACATCTATGGTTGCATTTAATTTAGCTAAACGCTTTTCTTGAAAGTTAATAATTTCTAACAATATAAATTAAAAACTCCTAGCTGCTACAAAATTGAAAAAATTAAACTTTTATGTATTCAATATTTATTTAGCAAATGATGATTTCAATCAATAAGCTAATTGCGCATAATAGAAATTAATAAAAAATAAAAAACAAAAATTTTGAAAACAATTTAATATACGAATGAATGAAACACTTAACAATAGGACTCAATTATCTCCCAATCTACAAACTCCAAAGATTTCTACTCCCTTCAATGAAGACAAAGAAGATTAGCTAACAATGGCCATAACTACTACTAACATCTAGTGCAGGAAAACCACTCTAAAGTTTACTAAGGAAAAGAAAACTTTGTGAAAAGCTAGAAAGTAGAGATGAAAAACTTGGAATGCCTTTGTTCCTTTACTGTTGGTCTTATTTATGACCACTTTAATCTTATATTTTGTTGTTGTTGAGATATTTTTATTGTGATTCTTTAGCTCCCAAAAATCATAACTTTATTTATTGTCATCTAGACCAAGTCAAGATAAAATATAAACAACTTTGACATATTTTTCTTGTAAATTTGAATTTTGAAAGTTGTAATTTTCATTAAATGTGCCCACATCTAATATTTATAACCGTGGTTGTTAGCTTTATCTTTCCAACTACACCTTATTTTATTTCATTTTTATTTGTTTAAGTTTTAAATTTTCCAAAGGTCAATTGAAATCAAAAGATAACCTAATCTTTAAGGTATAATTAACAATCAATTATTGTCAGAAAATGCTAGGTCATTTCCTTTCAGTAACAATTCAACTAAAGTTGTTAGTTTGTTAACACAAAGGAAGAGAAAGTGGAAGATAGAGACCATCTTTGTATGCTGAAAGTGGAAGATAGAGACTATCTTGTCTTCCTTCTTGCATTTTCTAAAGTAGTATGGAGCAAGATTTTGCATATAATTCTAGGTAACAACTATTTATATGATTGGAAACATAATTTGAAATGGGTCATTCAAAGCTCTACAAAGAGAATCTCAAATGCTATACTCTATAAAGTAGCTTTCACCACTACTATCTGCACTCTTTGGAAGGAGAGAAACAACAAAAGATTACCAACTCAGAAGAAGGCAAGTACCAGCTAGCTAACAAAATCATTAACTAGAATAGAGCAACAATCTTTGTTAAAAATTTGCAACATACAATCACTCCTAACATGGTATCTAAATGGAAATTTATCTTGCCAATATGTTGATTTTGAATTATTCCCTGTAATGTTATATTAGTTTTGTTCATAGTAATGAAAATTTTATTTTTTAAAAAAGTAATATCTAAAATGATAAACTATAATGGTCTTATCATTACTCTTTCACTATTTTATCATATCTAAAAAAAAAGAATTTCTTATATTTTGGATCAAACTTCATGATTTCTTTTCCATTATACATCTTATACAAAGACTTTTAAATATATGAAGGTTAGAATAATCCCTTAGCTTTCCATTTACGTCTGCATCGGTATTTTCAACTCACTTGCAATTGATAGAATATGATTCGCTATATAATAAGCAATATTAGATGCTTCTATACAAAAGGCCTTATCTAGGTTTGTAACTCTTAATATTACTTTTGTTCTTTCTAAAAGAGTTTTGTTCATCCATTTTACCACTGTTGATTTTAGGAGTATATACAACAATAAATTTTATTTTGATAGCTTCTTACTTACAAAATGCATCAAATTCATGGTTAGTATGTTCTCTTATATTATTTATCCTTAAATATATGATCTTTTTTACCATGATCAAATTTAACATGTGTTTTGAAAACTGAGAATACTTATGCTTTTCTCTTGATATAGTATGCCTAACACCTCCCGAAATAATGATTAATAAAGGAGACATTTTACTTTACTCCTCTGAATTGTGGAACTTACGCTTATTTCAAAATGGAGTGTCGCAAACTAATATGATACCTATATGATCTAAACTATATCATCTTCATTTGTAGGTCTCGATTTCTCCAAACTTTATGCTAAACTGCATATGTTAAACTACAATAGAGAAATCTTGGTAAGAGACCGAATGTTAAATAACATTAGAGAAAACTTGTTTCCTCTTACCAAATGCTAAAATTCGTAAGAGAAAACCTTCATATTCTTTAACTGAATGCTAAACTACATTAGAGAACCTTTATGGGATTAACAACTTATATCCCCCTACATCATGTTAAAATTCATTGATATCCATACTAAACTGTATGTGTCCCAATGATATAGGTTCAAGGTCAATCGATATATATGCCTAACGACCTCTAAAATGCTTAAGATATACAAAAATCTCAAGACTTTTACATATATTATGATAATGTGCGATAACACACATTATTGAGGATAAACAATGATCATCTTTATTTATGAACCACCTTACTGTCATAATACAACAAAATGTATAAATGTACAAATGTACATAGAGCAAACGTAATGACCCCTTAACTAATAGTGTTTAAGGACTTTAAAACAACCGTACTATATACTTGTTTCCTAAACTTAAGTGGGCCATGTCCTTCAGTTAAAGGATTAGTTAGCATTTCCTCAATCCTAAAATGCTCCAAACTTTAATGTCACTTATTCTGTATTGACTCCTTTATGGTTAAATATTTGACCTCCAAATACTAAGATCCTATAATATTCTACATTGTTGTTATTAAACATCACAACAACAAGATTATCACAATACAACACAGAAAACTCAAAAATCAAGTTTATGAGCAAACCATATGCAAAGTAGCCCCATAGCATGAACCTTGGATACATAGTCGAGGAAGTCACACGTGTCTCCTTGACACTCTTCCATGACATTGTACCATCTGCAAACTTAAGAATGTAACCTTAGGTGGACTTTTGATCATTCAGACATATAGTTAAAATCTGGATTCCCTACAAGGTTTATAACATTGACTTTTCTATATGTCAACATATAATCCTTGGTTCCCTTTAAGTATATCAATACTAACTGAATTGCATTCCAATGGTCTAATACCTAGGTTAACCAGATATTGACCAAACAGTCTAACAATAAATGAAATGTCTCGCCTAGTACATACCTGGGTATATATTAGGCTACTAATAGCACTAGAATACAAAAATTCCTCATAACCTCTTTCTTTACTTCATTCTTTGGACACTATGCCAAAAGTAATCTCTCACTATGAGAGATTGGTGCTATGACAGGCTTATAGTCAACCGTATTAAACCTTTGTATCACTCGCTCAATGTATGCACTCTATAAGAGGCCTAATAAGTGTTAAGATTTGTCCCGGTAAATTTTCATGCGTAGGACAAAAGATGCTTCATAAAAGTCCTTCATATTGAAATGCTTAGCCAAAAGTTATTTAATCCCATGCAATATGGTCAAGTAATTCAATGT
This sequence comes from Erythroxylum densum, assembly GCA_024678245.1. Taxonomy (NCBI): domain Eukaryota; kingdom Viridiplantae; phylum Streptophyta; class Magnoliopsida; order Malpighiales; family Erythroxylaceae; genus Erythroxylum; species Erythroxylum densum. The sequence goes on from JANPWT010000245.1 coordinate 4,372,176, forward strand.
AAGCAATATATCATCCATATGTAATAATAGGAAGATAACTTTGCCCCCTATGACCTTGTAATACAAGCATATTTTAACTTTATTCTCCATGAAGTCGAAAAAGGTCAAAACCTCATCAAATGTAAGGTACTACTTTAGAGAGGTTTGATATAAACCATATATTGATTTGCTTAACATAAAAACCATGTCATTTCCATCTGGATCCTGAAATCCCTCAAGTTATTCTATATAAACCTCTTTATAAAAGTCTTTATTCAAAAAAGGCAATTTTGAGATCCATATGATATAACTCTATATCATTATGAGCTACATTTGTCAAAATCACTCAAAATGTATCCTACGAGAAACCTTTCTCCCTGAGTGAACCTTATTACAACTAAGCAAGCTCATAAATCGTTGAACTTTATCTTAAAATCCTTAGGTCTTGAAACTCATTTACAACTGACGGATTTGCAATTCTGCTACAAATTAACTAGCTCCTAGACCTTCCTATGCTTCATGGTTTGCATCTAATCAGTCATTGCATCCCACTACAAATCTACATTGGGTCCAAAAACAACTTTTGTACAAGTAACTGGATCCACAACATGTTCAACATCATTGTCTTTTTCACCAAATAGACTATGTAAATAGATGGGATAGCAAGTCATCTCAGTCTAGCAGATCTATGAAATTGCATTAGATCTTATACCCCCAGGAACCTCTATGTGTACAGGTATAAGTTCTTATTCCTGTACAGGCATGGCATTAAGAACTCAATCCACTAAATCTAACTGTATAAGTAACGGGTACATAATAACTGTAATATCCTTCCTGCTATCATCTGAAGGGTCAAAAGGCCCACTATCATCATAGACACCGTATTCCAGAAGGTTAGCTATTTATGGTTCCATTATTCTAGTCCCTCCTTCTCAACAAAAAAAAATCTATATTTTTAAAGTGGTCAGGATATTTCACTAAATAACAATAAGAGAAAAAAGCGTGCAATTTGTCTTTATAAGGATTATATTACTTTAACAGGGCAGCCCTATGCATGAATGTGTACAAGGTTAGGTTTCTACCCTTCTATATAATCAAGTAGATTAGTCTTATCCTGCATTGACTTCTTCATGTTCTTTAGAGTGCGGTTACTCCTTTTAGTAATACATCATTTTGTTCAAGACTATTTGGCATAGTGAACTAAGTCACTTTTCCAACTGATTCCATATATCTAGCAAACGGACCTTTTTATGTCCTGAAACACCATGTTTATCATGATACTCTCCTGTACAGTCAAATCAGACTATCTTGATGAATTTTTCCAATCATTTCTCAACTTTCAATCTTTAAGCAAGAACACATAAATTGTAATGGGAATAATCATCGACAAATGTCAAAACACATCTAAAATATGTCAAGGAGTTAACTTTCATTTTTCAAAATTGATACAAAATCACTTATAAAATATGCCATGTAAAACCAAAATGAACCTTGTAGCAAGGCTCAGTAGATACATCCCCTATAGATATTACGTTCGCTTCTTCATTGCTATCAATCATTAGTTTCTCCCTCCCCTAATTTGGCTCTATCCTGGATATGAACCCCTACATTGTGGAAGCACTATGATTAGATGCTCCACTATTTAGTCTCTTAAAGATTAATGTGATTATTGCCAAATTAGATTCATAAATTGATAAGTCAAGGAGTTACTTGATGGTCTAAGTCTTTCATTATAGGCCTCATACTGCTGGCTTCTTTATGTCCACATGACCTTTACTAGTACTGAATTGACCAACATCAGCTTGTGGAGAAGATTTAGACTTTTTTTACCTTTGAACTTAGCAGGCTTCACCTTTGCCTTTCCTTTAGTTGCTTCGAGGGTTGTAGGAGTAACAGTCTTGAGTTTCTCCTCCTTAGCAACTCAATGGACAATCAAAGTATTGAAGTCCCATTCCTCATCCAACGCATAATATGTCATCACCAGATTATTAAACTTTAAAAGGAGGGTACTCAGAGTTTGGTGAACTATAAAGACATCAGGAAGATGAATATTCATTATCTTGATATGTACTCCATCACTCCCTTTTCTCTCGCAGACCTCATAGAGAATAATTTTTTATCAAGTTACTTATCTCAACATTAAGTGAGATTATGTGCTTTTAGGAGACATTATTAAGAAATTCCTTTACTATGTCTGTGTCTAGAAGTCCACTAAGCATATGGTTAGGTATGAATCTCTTAATGGTCGTACAACATAATCTATTAGATTGATCTTAGGCTACATAAGCTACTTTATAAGCTCTCAAGCTCATAGATGTAGGTGGAGATAGCTTATCCATACGTATGGCCTTCGTATTGAAACCAGTCAGGATTTCAATAGTAACACTGATGTTGTTGAAAAAAAAGGTTACTATAAAATAACAATGTTATATTCAACACAAATGTAGTATAATAGCGATACTTGAAGCCATTAAATAGTATCTGTATCGAGATTCCAATCACACATATTTTCAAATACCTTTCTGTTGAATAAATAATATATGCAATTAGACCTTCACATAAAAATGATCAGAGTACAAACCATAAGCTCTCATGACACTACCACCTTTAGGCAAATAGATTATTTCAACAACGACTTTCCTCCATCTAATGTCTTTATATATATGTCAAAATCTTATGTAAGGTCAACATCTTTAGGCAGAATAATCAAACATAAAACTAGAAACATCCCCTAACACACAAGTAAAACAATTCAAAATACTGATTTGAAAGGCCACTTTGGTGATTCCATCCTCGTCAGTACCTAAAAGGTCCACAAATACAAGGAATACATGTTTATGTTATCACATTCTTTATGGGCATATGGTATATGACAATCTAACATCAATAAATGAAAAACCTAAATGTATAGTCTCATTGTCACGTATTAGTGTTAAAGACGTTCTCTGAAAAAACATTTTGAGACTTTCATAGCAAAAAAATCTCATTAAAGCAACTATCGTGCATCACCAAACACTAAACCGATTATCCTAGACATAAGAACCTCATGTATGTCCCTTATGTAAGTTCGCTGCACGAAAATTCACTCATGATTGGCTTCATAATATCTTAATTTATTTTTCAATGACTATCATGCGATCCTAGATACTAAACATGGGACCTAAGACACGAAAACTTGAAGTAACTCCTTAAAGTGATGTTTGAAGCATGAAAATTTATTCGAAATCAACTTCAGAATGTCTTAATTCCTTTTTCTAAAATAAAATAACCAATATAATAAATATAGAAAAATGGAAAAAAATCATTTTATAAACTTCTCAAAAAACTGACCCAAAACACGCTGAGGTATCACTTCAGAAAATCTAAAAAATTTTGATTTTTTTGTCATGTAGTGGGTTGACGTCAGCATTGCTTCAGCAAGCTAACGTCAGCCTACTACGACAACCGCGAGTGGGCGTGGGAACAAGTGCACCGCAGATGCACCAAGGATGAGCCGGGTGTGTGCACCGCTGCAACTGGTTAGTGGGTGTGACACACACGCCACATATGCACCGATACACGTGCCAAACACGTGACTCAACACTATTCACATGTGCTAGACTTCATATACTACAAATGGTACTGTTCACAAGTCGGGCGCATGTACCACATATGCTCAATGGTTCTCCATCACCTCTGACTATTGGGGCAATTTTTGGGAAGTTCTGGGCCATTTTTTCACATTCCTAGGCTCGTTTTCACCTAGTTTCTCAAGGATAAATATATTTATACCAATTTCATGCAATAATAAGCACAAAGAAACCAAAAACAAAACTTTATTCTTTGAGAAACCTTATGGAGAAAAATAAAAAATTTTCGTTTTTAACCACCCGATCATGTTATCGTTTTGATACTAAATGTAATACGTAACGGGATCTTAGTTACATATCCCAGATCGAACGTAAAAAGGAAATAAATGAAGAAATGCGAAAAATACCTAATTTTAGTTCTATATATTCAAAAGAACTTTTCGAGGCCAAAACAATCTCGAATCTACTACCGTCTTCACGGGATATTATTCATTAAGACACGATAAAGCCTTTCTATAGTTTTCCCAAAACGTAAGCTCTCTTAACAGATCAGAGAATTATGATGCTTACGAATGACATGAGCAATTGCAGGAGACTTTAACTTTTATATATTATATATAACTTCCATATTAGGCTTCCCCATTACAAGCCCGATGTAGGTGTGATCCACACTGATCGAGATTCATTTTTCTCCTAGACTTCGACCCAATGACTTAGATCATTTATTGAGTCACTTTATTATCTTTATTCATATCAAATTATATAATTTAACTAATAATTTATTGAAAAATTAAAAAATATAATTAAATGTTGTCGAATTTTATGAGAAATGTCCAAAATGTCCAACAATTTCTAGTCATGGTAGGAAAAAAATTTTCAATTTCACCTAATGTCAAAAGCATAACTCGGAAGACCTCAAATTCTATGATAAAATAGATCATAGAGCTACTTTTTGACCCAAAAAGTAGAACTAAACGTAAACTTGTTTGAGCAGTGATTGTGAGATTAGTCTAAGCACATCTTCGTCTATTGCATGATAGTGTAAATGGAGAGATGCTTCCTACTAATCTACACTATT
>JANPWT010000245.1:4563376-4577091 GCA_024678245.1 Erythroxylum densum
AAAGACTTTCAATTTCTTCCTAAATAACACCAATCCAATTCCCAACGTCTACACTAGCAATAGCCTTAAAATAATTCTTTGGCTTAAAATAAGCGTCACCTTCCTGTGCAGTAACTAAAACATAAGCAAAGAGATCATAATCATATTCCTGCAATCTCTCTGGAAATTAGGTCTGTCTCCTAGAATGATCTTAGGCCAACATATAATCAGGTTGCACTAGTAGTGGATCAACTTGTACAGTGGCATTAGTCCTAAGTTTTCTGAGAGTCAGAAGCAAGACTATCCCCTTAGGGGGAGTAATAGAGATGACGAACTCCACATTTTCCCTTGTATTGGCCTAATCATCTACATAAGGAGAAGACAACATGTAATCTTTCCTAGAAGAAAATTTAGCATCTTCATGAAAAGTTAGACCATAAACATGATAAATCTTACAACATTTAGGATCAGGACAATAAACATTATAACCTTTAACTCCTTCCACATAACCTAAGAAGACACATTTAACAACATGGGGCTCTAACTTGCCCTAATTAACATGAACATAAACAAGACACCCAAAAGCACGAAGATTAGAATAATCAACAAGGTTACTTGACTAAAGTTCTTATAGGACTTTGTCATCAAAAGAATGATGTGGGAAACGATTGACAAGATAGCATGTAGTAGTAGATACTTCAACCCAAAACTCACATCCTAACTTAGCATGAGAAAGCATGCATCAAACTTTCTTCAATAGAGTCTTGTTCATATGTTCAGCAACTCTGAGGCTTACCAACCAAAATGTGGTGTCTAATGATGCCTTCCTTTTTTCATAGGTCATCAAAAGTATCTTCACAAAATTCAAAACCATTGTTAGTTCTCAACCGCTTAATTTTCTTACCTGTTTAGTTCTCAATTAAGGTTTTCCACTCCTTAAAAGTGGGAAGAACTTCAATTTTCTTCTTTAAGAAAAGCACCCAAACCTTACAAAAGAAATCATCAATAACGGTCAACATATACCTTCTACCACCTAGAAAAGCAACGCAAGAGGGACCCCATAGATCATAATGAATATGATCTAGAGTACCTTTGGTCCTATGAATCCCTAAGGAAGAGAAACTCACTCTAGTTTGTTTACCAAAGACACAATGTTCATAAAACTCCATATTTCTTGAACTCTTAGCTCAATAGACCCCTTTTTCACAAGATTTGCATACCTTTCTCACCCATATGGCCTAGGCAGTAATGCCACAACTTGGTGGCATCTTGGTGAGACTTAGATGAGGCAACATCAACAATACCAATAATAGTAGAGCCCTGCAACACATAAAAAATACCATGTCTTTCCCTTTTAAGGATTACAAGATTACCTTGGGACACTTTCATGACTCCACTTTCAGAGGAGTACCTACATCCAAAAGACTCAAGTGTACCAAATGAAATAAGCTTGCATTTCAAATCAAGAATGTGACGAACATTAGTGAAGATTTTAGCAACATCATCATGAGTTTCAATATTGATTGTACCTTTCCCCACCACATCACACTCTGCATTGTTATCCATAAGAACAACACCCTTAACAGTTTCATAGGTGGCAAACTAATTCCTGTGAGGACACATATGAAAATTACAATCGAAGTCTAGGATCCATTCATCTTTAGATCATTGTTCGCTTTGAACAACCAAAAGAACACCACTTCCTGAATTAGAATCAACCATAGCAGCCTCTAGTGTATAATCAAATTGATTACCCATGTTTTTACATTTTTTTTCGAGTTTATTTTTCAATTTATAATAGTCCAAGACCTTGTGTTCATCAAACTTATCGATGTCAAATTTGGTTGAAGGAAACATGGTAACAAGACTTGATTGACCAAAATGAACTTGGTTCTTATACCAATTTGTTGTGCTAGTAGTCGCAGAAGCAATGGAATCATTCAAGTAAATAAAGAAAAACAATAAAGGGACACAAAGAATTTTTACGTGAAAAATCTGAGTGTCGGGAAAAAAACTCACAGGAGAAGATAGCTCGAAAATATGCGCTATGTCAAAGAAAGCAAAATTACAAGTGTTTTCTCTCACACACATAGAACCCTATGACTAATGAAGAGTACATCAATACAATGTTACAAAGGATCCCATGAGGGTGTTTATATAATAATATAACCCTAGGATAGGAAACCTACACGGAGTAGGAATTTGGAAATAGTGTCAAAAGAGGAAAGAAAACCTATACAGAGTAGCAATCTTAAAGGCTTGGGTCATTATCTCAACAAAAATAAATTATCTCACATCACATGAGACGAACGAAGATGAGTTATTTACAAAATATATCACATAACTTATTAATATTCTTTTATGTATATCATCTTATTTAGGTTTGATTCTTTCATTCTTTTCTTTTCCTTTCTATGGTCCTCTAAAAACCTAATATTGATATTAAAATCTAGTATGATGCTTTCAAGCAAAAATACAATATTTTGTCCTCCTCAATATCATCTTGATTATTCTTCTACTTGTAACTACAAATGAAAATTTGGTTCAAGCTCGACCTATCGACTCAAAGTCAACGAATCAAACTTGAGTTGACCGGGCCTTAGCTTGGACTGCTTAGGCTTAGCCCAACTTAAGGCCTAACACTTATAAGCAAAACAACATCGTTTTATTAAAAAAAAGACGTTGTTTTTGCATTTTAATTTAGAAAACAATTCAGGCTTAGTTGAGTTAGGCCCGATCAGGTTAAGGCATGGGCTACTGAGCCTAGGTCTGACTCGACCTATTGTTATCCTTAACGTAATTGGAGTAGTATTATATGCATGGTTAAATGATTTTGAATCAAAAGGGAACATAATTAACCTAATATATGTTGTATTCTTATGTGTTTTAATAGTCTTGTACTCTTGTTATCTTCTATCTATAACTCCTCTGGTGTTTTATATGTACTCAAATGACGCATCTTGTACTCTTGTTATCTTCCATTTATAACTCCCCTAGTGTTTTATATGTACTCAAATGGAAAAGTTGAGGGAATATATATTTAATTAGATTTACTAAACAATGATACTGGGATTGATGAAATTTAACAAGTAAAATTGTTCCAAGTTTACAAGTGATTATTCACACTAGATGAAGATAAGATGAAACAAACTATATACAAAAATATAATGTGTACCATTACTTTAAGTTTTTGACTTAAAATATAATGTTTCTTTTTTATGATTTACTTGAACCTAGTCTCTTTTCCTTAAATTTCCTTAAATCTCAATACTTGATTAACTAATGGTAGCATCAAACTTTTCCCATTTATTAGAAGGGAATAAATATAAATGAAATTCTCAAATTTTGAAGCAATGATTACTAAAATTATAGCAAGTTTAGCTTGAGCCTGACTTAAAAATTTATGACCGATCTCAGTTTCAAGTTCAATTAAATATATAATTTAATTTTTAAAAATTAAATATAACATTATTTTATTAAAAAATTTTAAGTTGTGAACCAGATAATCCGAGCTTAAATCTAACTTAAAGCATATATTTTTTTTTAAAAAACTAAATCCAACCTAAAATTTAGTTAAATTCAATCGAATATGTTAATTTCTAGGTAGATGGGACCAACTTTTGTCAAGAATTTCTCCCAACAATCTCTATATGTTTGTTAGACCAACCCCACATATTTTCATCTAAGGGTCCAACGCCAACACCATCAAAATGTCCTCACCTTTCTTAACATTTATTCTCATTTTCAAACTTAGACGAAGAAATGCATTGGGTATCACAGTAAACTCCACAAACTCAATTTCAGCTGTGTGCTTACCGACAAGAAGAGACGGTATCATTTCAGTTCACCTCTTTAAGCTGTCGAGGAAAAAGAGAATTTCGAACAATCTTTGTCAATGTCATGTCGCTATCCTTGTTCCTTGGCTTTCAATTTAAAAAAGAGACACCACTTCTCCCAAATTACGTTTATACCCTTGACTCACAGTTCTGGTTGTTCAACGTCAGAGGGGCACACTTGTACTCCGTCATCTCAAAGGAAAAGATAAAAGTTTGCATCTGAAAGCCATTTCTACCCTCATCACCACAGGCTGCTCGCGGTACTGTTAGGGGCATAACCGTCCAAATGCCGACAAGTATTAGCGGCTTTCTGGTCATTTTAATATTTATATAGGAAAAGATAGAAACAAAGAAGAGAGAGATAAGGCTGAACAGAGGTAGAGAGAGAGAGAGGGAGGGGCAGCGAGAACCGTTTGTGTCCGTTTTTTCTGTTAAATATATGTGTGAGAGAGAACAGATAACAATGGTGTCGGACCAGGAGATAGCGAGAGGTGTGGAGACAGTGCTCCGTCAATCGGACCCTAATGCCGTCACTTCCCTGAACGGCGTCGTTAAGCAGCTGGAAGCCAAGCTAGGTTTAGACCTCTCTCACAAGGCTGGTTTCATTCGCGATCAGATCAACCTCCTCCTCCTCGGCTCTCACTCACCTTCGGTGATTACTACCACCCCCACCCACCACCACTCACCACTACAACAGCATCCACAAACCCACGCTTTTCGTCTCCCCCAGAAGGACCATTTTGCCCTCCCCCAATTTCAACAATTTTCACCCCATTTTGCCATCCACCAGCAACATTCTCAGGTGTTCGCTCAGGACCTCAACTTCCGACACCCCCCACAGCCGCCGCATCCTCACCAGGTTCAGCAACCGCCGCTGCAGCCTGTCGCCAAAGCTGATGTCTTTCCTCAAAATGCCGCTTCTGTACCTCCTCAAATCCCCAATGAGAGGTAATAAGCTTTGGGTGTGTAATGGGATGTTGGTTTTAGGGTTTGTCTTGGGATCTTTATTTCATTTTTTGGTGTATTTGGTAGCAAACTCAGGGTTTTTTAATTAGGGTTTGTTGTCTCTTGCCCTTTTCTATTTTTCTTTACACTGTTCCCCTTTTATCGTTTTATAATAAAAGCTCTGGATTGTAGTCGTTCCTGTAAGATTTGGTGTTTTTAGAATAACAATACTACTTTAATTTTATGAAAGTTCTGGGTGCCGTTGAACCTTTGATAATTGATCATTGGTATGAATTTGCTCAGCCTAGTTGTATACATTTGCGCTGCATCATGTTGCTGCTGCACAGTTTTGTTTTTGTTAAGCTATTGTCGGATGATTTTATTTTGTCATTTTGATCTTGAAGGTGTTCTGAGACTGTTGAAATTACACTTATAGCAGGCATAAAATCTGATCGTGTTTTTAAACCAATTACTACAGTACTCCAGTTGGTGCTAAGCGAAGAGGTGGTCCTGGGGGTTTAAACAAAGTTTGTGGTGTTTCACCTGAACTTCAGGCAATTGTTGGTGAACCAGCCTTGCCGAGGACTGAGGTATCATATCAAATAGTTCCTATGATGCCCTGCCTTTCTTACTATTTGATTGCTTTTGCAGAATTTGAAGAAATCCCTAATGTTTGGAAGAACTTTCCTTTTCTTGATGCAGATTGTGAAGCAGTTGTGGGCATACATAAGGAAACACAACCTTCAAGATCCAAGCAATAAGAGGAAGATAATTTGTGATGAAGCCCTAAGTGTGGTCTTTGAGACGGACTGCACAGATATGTTTAAGATGAACAAACTACTGGCTAAACATATCATTCCACTGGGACCATCGAGTATGTAAACTGAAACTTTGTTCTGCCATTGCTGCCTTGTGTTTGATGTGGTCTATGTTCAGGTTCTGTGAAATTTGGTGCAGAAGAGTCTGGCCAGGCTAAAAGATCAAAGGTAGATGCAGAGTCCACAACTGATAGGGCTGGATCTGATGGATCGCTTGTAGTCATATCTGAACAACTTACCAAGTTTTTAGGGACTGGAGAAAGAGAGATGACACAGTTGGATGCATCTAGACGTGTTTGGGACTATATAAAGGTTAACCATTTGGAGGTTAGTAGCTAGGTTACACACTAGTCTCCACTTATGTACTACAATAGCAGTGTCTTGGTATAGTTGCTTTCTTGTTGGACCAGTTCTTGTTTTATCTCTGCTATTATATTTGTTTTACTTTTCTTACTATCTTGTTGCCTGTTTCTTTGTCGTTTGTTTTTTGACAATTTTCATTGTTGCCTATTGCCTGTTTTTCTCTCCTAGTATAGACGTTTATTGGTCTGTTGTTGCCTACTACCTGTTGTCCCTAATAGTATGATGTAAGAATAAAGGAAAATGAATCCGAAATTAACTTTCTCTGATTCTGCTTGTATTCCTTCAGGATCCACTGAATCCAATGGCAATAAAGTGTGATGCAAAGCTTCAAGAGCTTTTTGGATGTGAAAGCATTTCTGCTGTGGGTGTCGAAGAAATGTTGGCTCGCAATCATTTATCCGAGAGGTCATGATGTTTATAGATTAACTGGTTAGTATGCTAAAAAAATTGTAATGAGTTCATAGATTTTGAACTAAGGCATGGCTGGAAGCATTTGTCAACAAAATTTTTACTCTCTTTTCTTCTAATTAGAGTTAGCATCTTTGGATCACGTTCTTTGAGTTCTTTCACCCTAAAATAGTTGAGCACTTTTTTCTTCTCATTTTTCTGGCTTAGGCTATTCTCAAGATGACCGGATGAGTCCTTGGGACTTTTTGGGTTTATATAGCACCAGTGACAAAATGCATGTTCAAGGTTTTTGCTTGTTATTTAATGTGAGCCTTTGCATCATGAACTTGATGTCCTTGTTCTTTACATTATTTTATAACAATCTTCATTATCAATTTACCATTGTGAAAGTCACTGGTGAAATAATAGACCTTTGTTCCTTTTTATGTAACTGTTTCCTGGATTGTTGATGTTGAAGTCACTAGTGAAATAATAGACCTTTGTTCCTTTTCATGTAACTGTTTCCTGGATTGTTGATGTTGTCTTTAAGGCAGTTCTCATAGATCCGTTCTGATTATGCTTTTTCTTTCTTGTTCTGGCAGATATGCCTACTGCTCACAAATCCATAAATTAATTTTGTTGTTTATGTATGTGCCTGATCTTACATAATTTTGTTGTTTGTGTAAATGACCGATGTGTGTAATCTTGTTTCCTGCAGGTACATGGAATGCGTCCTGTCTGGTTAGTTAGGATGGTAACTGATAGTGAAGACTTTGCTTTTTGGCCCTTTGTTGTTCTTTTGTTCCTTCTGCTTTGTGAATTAACATGGCTAGTTGATATGATCGCTGAAATTGACTTTTAGTATCAGATTGAAAACATTCCATGGGCAATGGCGGGAAATATCTTTGTAGTTATGGCATTACCCTGGATTTAGGCTTTCTTTGCTAATTCCTTGTCTTTTAACTTGGAATGTCTAACCCTTGTGGTAGACGAAGACAGTGGTGGAATTGTAAATTATTTTGTACTTATGCTGAAAGGATGAAATGGTAATCCAGCTGCAAGTGTCTACACATTGTTTATGAATCACATGGGCCAATTGTTCTCATTCAACAGTTCTCTCTGCATATTCTAAATAGACATTTTCCCTTCTTTCCAAGTTAAACAAACCAAATATATAATCAGTTGTTTGAAGGTTACATCGAGTTAAAAAGCATTAAAGAAATTTACTTTCAAATTAAAATCAAGATCCAGAGTACTATGTGGTCAATCAAAAGCACTATCACTGGAAGTGTTGTACCATTAGAGAAGCCATGGCTACAACTTGGTATACTAGCTAAAAGTCCCTGCGGTTAGAAAGATCAAACTTGTGACCACTAAGAGTAGAATGAGAACTGCCACTTTAACCTTGTTGGACTGTCTATAGTAGCTCATCTTGTCTGTTATGGTCATGACATACCCCAGTAATCTCTGCATCAAAATTTGTAGGGTCGATGAATAAGAATAGTCAGCTCCTGTAGTCTTTAATTCTAAATTTTCAGGTTGCTTACCAGTCTATAGGGTTCAACGTAAACAAGCGGCTCCATAAACAACTCCACATGCCTGACAAGCATACAACTGTTACTATAATTCACAAATACGAGGAAGCTCCTATTATGTCTTGCTTCTATATGGAATATTTTCCACACCTTATGTGCAGATGCCCCCTGTACTCGTGCAAAATGAGGAAGCTGATACCCTTCCCCAGTATCGTACGTGACGTTCTCGATTCTTCCAGTAGATTACCATGCAAAACAAGGTGCTAAAAGAATGAGGATTGCAGATTTAACAATGGCAAATGAAGATTTGGTTTGTCAGGAGAGATTGAGAGGTGCACTTACCTATTCTCCATTCAGCACCAACGACCATCCCATCCCTCAGAGTTGGTTTCATTACAAATTTTACGTTTTCTCCCAACTTGCTGATCAGGAATTTGAAGAAGTCGAGAACTTGCTGCAAAAGAGAAATTTATCATACTCGTTCCTAGTTCCTTGCATTTTCAATATCATGACAACCCAAACTATCATCAGACTGTTATGAACCTGTTTTCCTTGGATAGGCTGGAAGAATGAGAAGAAGTTGCAGACACATCGGCACTCGTCTCCTATAATATCAGACAATTCATCCGTGTTTCGGTTTTTAACAGCATTATAAAGCTTGGACACTGTGTCAAGAACTCGACCATCTTCTGGCCCTGATCCTTGAGAATTCGCTGCAGTGCATGGCACAGGCGATAACAATCCACTCCTCCAGGACAAGCTTGTACCAACCACAGCTTGGTGCAAGAATGGACCTAGGAAAGTAACATTAGTAGAGGTTCTTTTGCATGTATGTTTCCTTTTAAGAGGGCTAAGGAAACTCCAAGGCTGTGATGTAACAGAATTTGTGTATGGTTGAGTGAGAAGGGCTAGGATGACCATTTTCAACAAAAGAATTGACGAACTTAGGAACTACAGAAGGTGAAAGTAAATGTAATGATCTAGATGAAGGAAGGCTCAAAAAGATGATGAAACCAAGAAGGAAAGAATTGAGGCAAATGAACCTTGCTTCAAAATGGAGGCAAGGAATCATCTTAGGTTATATTTGGTTGGAGGTTTTATAATATGATGGAATGGAATGTAATATTATTTCTAAACAATAAAAATAAAAAACTTTCGACTTAGAAAGTTTAGGATGAAATGTCAAATAATAAATAACTTTACACTATATTATATTATAAACTCCTCATCTAAATGACATTTCACTTTATTACATTATGAACAATTTTATAATATTACATCTATTTACATTTCATTCCATTATAAATTATTCTATTTCATTTCATTCTATTAAAAACTTTATGTCCAATTAAACATATCCTTAAAAAAAAGTAAAAGCACGTGGTACTACTTTAATAATCAATATTACTTCAAACAAAACCTAAATACAAAATTTACTAAAATTTATGTTTATGATCCATTTAAATTAATGACAAAAAAGGCATATTTTTTATTAGAGCAAACATTTAAAAAATCTAATAGTAAAAGAATTTTTTAGGATATTATAAAAGGAGAGGACACTATTTTTTTATTTTTCTTCAATTATAAATATAGAAGCAATTACAACTCTTTATTTATAAGCAATATTTTAAAAACTGATCTAACTTAGCCTGTTTAATAGTAAAAACCTTGAATTGGTCACTTTTTTTGTTTTATTTTTAATTTTTTGGTTCGACTGAGTTTAATAATTTTTATTGTTAAAATCAGTCAATTTATCAATTAATTGATCAGTTTTCTTAAATTAATAAGTTTTTATAAACTAAAATAATCTGATTAATTTTTATTTAATAGTCTTCTTTTCTAATTAAACTTTAAACTTTTCAATAGGTAAGGATAATCTTCTTTAATTATTTTTAAAATTATTTAATTTTATTTCATCTTTAATTGATTTTAAGATATTTACTATTCATTAAAATTTTTAAACTTTAAACCTCTTATATTATCGGTTTGACTTCTTACATATTTTTGAAACATTGTTTATACAAAAAGATAAGTTATGTGTATGTCTCGTTTACGATGATGTCACTTATTAAAAATATTAAATAATTGACATCAATTTCTTATGCTACAACAAATAACATCATCTCGTATCTCACACTTACATCACACATCATACTTAAAAATTTAAATAAATTCTTATTTAGGAGACAATTGAAATTTTTGTCCCATCTTGGAGTCACAGTCACAGTCAAAAAGATTCCACTGTTCTTTATTTTCTTTCTCACTTGCGTCTATGTTCAGTCGACTTAGACTCTAAAAGTAAATTGTATGGTTACATGGTGACATGAACTCATCCTCGTATTGGTCTCGAAACTTAAAAACACTAAAGAACAAAAGTGGAAAGCCTGAAAGTTAGCATTGAGGTCAGAAACGTGTAGGTTGGAGCAGAACAACGTTGTTATGCTGTAGCTGAAGTTTGTAACACTCCAATCATTCACATAGCACAGTCAAAGTATACATTTTAGGATTTAGTTAAATTCTTAAGAGGAAGAGGACCAGGGTCTTCTATGTTCCTAAAGGACCAGGCTCAAAATGCACGAGCACAAATATTCACTGATCCAAATTTGGAAGAGCCTTTCCAATGGTTAGACATTCATTTTCCCACACTCCCCAGGTTTTCAGATTAGTGTTCCAAGTCTTAATGTATATGTACAATTTGAGACCATATAACGTCTTGATTCTTCGCCCTTTCTTGACTTTCTGATTTTATTTTATTGTTATAATTGTTTGCAAGATCAATATTGATGGCTTGTCACTTTTTTGGCTAGAGGATGGATGCTGAGAAGGATGATCTCGACATAATTCAGCATGTGGTGAGGTGAAGAACACGTGCAACTTGCAATTAGGGTTCTCTAACTTTGGTTAAGATCTAATTCAAAATTAGTTAATCAAAGTGTTTTCTATTTTTCAGACTCAGCATTCTTGGTTGGTAAACTTGGAACTTGACAAGAGCTAACAACCACTAGTATTGGTTGGAAAATGGAAAAAGCTAAAAAAAACAAAGATCAAGTTAAGTAGCAACTCACAACTCACGATACAAAACCAGTATCCATTCCCTCCTTGGTCATTCTCAAAGTAGAGTTGCTGATAATTTCTTTATGATAGATATCAAGTGGAGAATTGCCAACTTGTGAGTAGGATTTGGAGTAAAAGAGAAACTAATCATAGCTTCTTGGCTAGACTTGATAAAATAGTGTGAGTTTGGTTCAATTCGATAAAACTTAATTTAAAATTAACGAATTTAAATTGAATTAATTAAAAATTGAGATGGATTTAATTTTTAAAAAATTTTAAACATTAAATTATGTTTTCAAGCTTGACAATTTGATTCGATCCAAAACTTAACTATATATAGAAATTTGAAATAAAGGATTAGCTTTCGCTTATTTTCTTATCTGTTTTGATTCTTTATTTCGTCACCATCACTTAGTTTGCTTCCTTCATCCTTCTTCCAAGTTCCACCTCTGTGAATGCATATGTTGCACCATCTTTCTTCGCTTTCTTATTTCTCTTTACTTCACCTTTCGTTTGTCTTGTCGCTTTTTCACTTTTATTTTTTGTGAATGGTGTTGAAAGTGATGTTGTTGCATTATTGTTGTTATTATGATATTATTTATTGGTCTTATTGGTCAGGGATGTGCATCAATCGAATTGGTCAGGATGAGACTGAAGCATCAAACATCTAAATTGAGTCAAATTGAATAGAGTGGCAGCTGAGGGAATTTAAGATCACATTTTGATAACATGAGTCATGTCCGATTGAATTTAGAACCAGACTCAGACCGCATCCTAAAACCTCCAAGCCTAGTTGGATCATCTTTTTGACTTTCATCAATTCTCTACTCTGCAAAGAGCATCGTTCACTCTCCCGACAAATATACAAGAGCCAAGAATCGGTATGGCAATCGCCGGCAGCTCGATGCATAGTAGAGAATCGACGAAAGTAAAAAAGACGGGTGATTCTTGCTCTAGGCAATCCAACTAATTGTTTCCAGCTTGTAAGCTTCCTAAGCATATAGACTATAGAACTGCTCAGCTCTAATGCAAAACTCTCGTGATCGTCCTATGTTGATGTATTGATTTAATGAATTAGAATTAAGTACGATGACGACGATGATGATAATCATATAATAATTATAAATGGATTGTCACACTACTTAGATGATAAGAGACGCATGTTCCCACATGTCCACATCTTCCTTTCTTGTATATTTATTATGATCTCCCGGCGGCTCAAACATCACATCTTCCTTGCCTACCTTCAAACTCCCACGTATTGATTTCTAGAATTATATACTTTTCTGCATGCCTAATGGATTTATTTGGAAATAAGAATGCCTTAATATTTTCTTAAAATCATTTTTACAATAATTTTTTAAAAGGCTTTAATTGAATTTCTTTTAACTCAATAAATAATAGTAAGGGGCGCTTGGTTTATATGGAATAATGAGAATGAGAATAGGAATGAATATAGTAAAGAATGAGAATGAAATATTGTCAACAGTGAATCCCATTCCTTTGGTAATATAGAAGAATGAAGTATTGTTGAAATTGGGGGAATAAAAATGTTACTTCTTTAATGATAGATTAATACCAAACATGAGTTTTCATTCCATACCCATACTTTTTTTTCGGTTACCTCCAAACAAGCACACCTTAAATCTTTTCAACAACAACAAGATAACATGTAATAAAAATTATGTTGACATGTAAGGTTTGAAAAGGTCTAATAATACGCAATCTTATTTAATCTAATTTGTTTCTCTTGTAATTAATTATTCATTTAAATGGGATTTTGGGGTTTGTACTAAATATTGACATTAATGTTACATTGGCCTAACCAACTGCCTAAATGTAATTGTAATACAATTGTAAAGTTGGACTTACACGAGGACATGATCAGAAGGATGACTGTGATCAGGCGTGGCAAGATCAGACGCGTGAGCGTGGGACCCAACGTCATGAGCGTTCTACCTGGAAAGCACTCTCAAGTGGGCCCCATTCGACTTTAGGGAATGGCCGATTGGCGGTTCTTAAAAGGCAACAGAGAAATTATAAATAGAAAGCAAAAGCAGAAGAGCCATAAGATGATAAAATAAACGCAACCGATTTCCTTTTCTCCGATATCATACGGAACCCCAACTGGGGCCGTCAACATTTTGGACGGTAATGATCATATGATAATCAGTTATCAAAAGCTGTCCACTTCATCCACCGGCCTAGAGCACCCCTATTTTGAAATTGCATGGTGAGTGTAAAGTTGGGGGGAACCTTAAAAACGGCAAATGATTTGACTACAACAGTGAAAATAGTATGATTCATGTTGTCGTTTCAATACATTTTTTTTTTCTTTTTCTTAACTTAAAGACATGGATGTGAAAAGGAGTGAAACAAAAGAGAATATTATTAGAGAGAACACACCTGCAAATTAAAGGGTTGTCCATCAATTGGTCTTTACTTTAGCTTAACAACTATGATTAATGTGTTGAAGCCCTCCATGTTTTTCTCTTTTGTGGCCAACAAATAATGATTCTTTTGAACCCATTTGTCACCTCATTTTGTTGAAAGTATAGAAGATGAAGTAATTGCATGTTTGAATTTGATATTAGTGAAAAGAAATAGAGGTGTTACTTTTATTTCCTTTTTGTTGTGAAAGAAGTGAAACATGATAAAGATGCAATCTTCATGGGAATTTGTAATAGATTTTTTATGTTTTAAAAATCAAATCAAAAGTTAAATCAGTAAGATAAGAGGTTTAAAATTTAAAAAATTCAACTATTATTAAATTGTCATAAAACTAATTAAAAATTAAA
>JANPWT010000245.1:4577191-4607503 GCA_024678245.1 Erythroxylum densum
CCAATATCTGTTCACAACGTAAGAAACACGAAAAATAATTAAAAGGTATTGATTTATTATTAAAAATTATGATGAAATAGTAGCAACACACTTGTACCGATCTGTTAAACTCAAACAAAATTAAGTAAATTTGACCCAAATTAAATTAATTTGAGTCGGTACTAAAAATCAAGTTTTATTGCTATATTAAAAACATTTTATTAGTCTATGTTTAATGATCATGCCAACTATGTTTTACTATTAGTTTTTAACCCTATTTTTTTAAAACGAAAGAACCCGCAAGAGAGCATAGATAAGAAGAATAGAACACGTGATTTTTTAACCTCATGCTTCTCCATTCTATCAACTTGACCATCCTTATAAAGTTTTTAACTTAAGTCTTGAAAAAGAGTTTTAATTTGTTTTGAAAATTTTAAAAATATAATTTTTTAGAAAATATACATTATAAAAGAGATTTATTTATTTTATTATTTATAATATTACACATTTCTGATTAGTAATATAATATTCGATACTGTTTTTACTATCCGACCAATCAATATTGACATGTTTAGGTGAATCGTAAATGGTGCAACTAAAGGATTGGTTAATCCACCCCCGGGAGGGTCCATCAGCAAGATCTTGCGCGTCGAAATCAAGAGCAATCCTCCACGTTGATTTGAATGATGGCCCCCAGAACAATGTAAGGACATTTCGACAGACAAGTTGATATTATTTTATTTAAAAACTAAAATTTGACCTGTACAAAATTAAACCGAATTTCAAACTTTCTAAACTTATTTAAAAATTAGAATTTAGGTTTTCAAAACTTAAATAATGGAACATTTTCTAGTTATTTATATTTAGAATTAGGTTAAGTAAACTCGAACCTAACTAAAAAATTTATATTTAAGATCGGACCAATTTCTATTATTTTTATTTGAACATTTTGAGTTTCGATTTGATCTAAGCCAAGCAGCCTACTCTTAGCTTGAAGCATGAAAAATTTAAAGAAAAAAGCTCAAGTCGGACTCGAAACCTAATAAACTTTGATCGAACTTGTTGATTTTGATTGGGTCAAGTTTGGTCTTAGTCAAAATATCATCTTTAACAAAGACATAGAAAAATTTTAAATACTAGTTAAATCAAGTTTGTTATTTGAATATGATGCCCTGCTTGATTAAATATTCAAAATATATAATTTATGAGTTATTACCAATATTTTATAAATCGAATTAGAAGTTAAACTAATAAAACAAGAGATATGTTTAAAGTTTTAACTTATATTAAACTGTCATAAAATTAGTTAAAAATTGAATCAAAGTGAATAATTTAAAATATGTTTGAAGGATTGTTAAAATAAATTAAATTAAAAATTAAACAAAAAAATTGGCCAATTTAAACCTTTTACGATTAAATCGACTAAATCGATTCAGTTTTTTAATTATTAGTTATTATGATATGCTCAATTATTAAGAAATGCAAAATATATACTTTGCTATTCTATTCTTTTGCACGTGAAAATTGGACTAAAGGTATGTCATCTATAGCTGTAATTGCATAAATAGAGGTCAAATGTGTATCGTTATTGATACGTTACTCTGTGGGCGGTTCTCAACATTATCTGTGGGCGGCTCTATTTTTCTATACTTGGTCATTAGGAGTTGACTTTACTCATGAAACAACTGTTTTTCTACAACTTAATGCATTAGACAGTTAATCAGTTGCTTGTGTTTGTTTAATTTTATTTAAATAATAGAAAAAATGCTATAATATAAAAACATTGTACGTATTTATTAATTAATATTATAATTTCTATGATACATTACACTTGCAATGCCATTATAAATTATAACTAATTAGGATTTTAGACACTTTAATCTTGAAATATCCGATATAAAAATAATGGTTAAATATATTAGAAATTATTATATCAAGTGTTTTTAATGGGCTGATCTATAGGTCAAATCAGGCCCAACTTAATTCGAGTCATAACTTTTTTAAATAAAATAATATTATTTTATTTAGAAGAGTTAGGCTTCAGGTAAGCCTGAACTTTGGTAATTCAGACTCAAACTCAATTAAAAAAAAGACGTTATTTTATACTTTTAATTTTTAAAAATTATTTAAAAATTAGAGAGACAAGCTCGTGGGCATCCCTAATATTATGTTAACTTTCCATATATTTTTGGTTTAATTATAAAAATTCAAAATTTACTAAATTTTACAATAATATCTTGAACATTAAAAAAGAATGGAATGTTAAACTACTCAAATCTTTAAATTTTTAGCAAAAATAGTTCGACATTAAAAACGTGATTAGTATATTTTTATCACATGATTGCAACATATTATACTTGTGTCATGAACAAATTTTAACATTTAATAAATTAAAAATATCAAACGGACTTAAATTAGAGTTTTTGATATTTTAATTTATCTTAATAATATTGTATAGTTTTTAATTTGCTTATTCATGACTTCTTCCAAATGAGCTTCAAATATGTTGTTATCATTGGATGGTTGTGATAGTTTGGGCACAGCAAAACGGGAACAGCAGATCTGCTCTCATCGAAATAATATCATATTGAATTTATAATAATAAAAACTGTACAATATTATTTAAAAAATGACAATTTTGTGTAATTACCCCATCCCTTGTACTTGTTGGTCATATTAAGTTAATTTAATTAAGTTGTTAATAAAAAATTAAAAAAAGTACTTTGGCGCCGGCCAAATCTTTATAGAACATAATGCATGCATCACAAGCAACAAATACAGGTATTCCCTATTGACTTTCACAATGAAAGTCAACCTTGGAAGAGTAATGCTATGCGAGTAACTTAAAGATTATAGTATAATATAATTATACTTAAAAATTAAAAATTGGTTGACTTTTCTCAATGTCAAAACATAATAATTTTATATTTCAAGACAAATATATATATTTTTAAAGGCATTAAATGCAAATAAAAATAAAAATAAAAATTTGGTCCACCTCGTAAAATCCCAAGAGACATGGAAGATCCCTTGCTTTGATATGTATGATTATATTATTAAAATAACTACTGAGCTTGACACACCTATGTTATGTTCGTTAATGGGGTTGACTTCAGATCAGGTCTATATATATGTAGGTGTGTCCGTGTCCGTGTCTGTGTCTGTGATAGTGTGGTTCAAGTACAGAAAAGTGAGAAACAGAGAGATGAAGAACAGCCAAGTTCGCTTGAACTGTGGGATTACAATGCCAGTACTTGGGCTGGGCACTTACTCCTTTGAGAATGACAGGGACGTCACAGAGCAGGCAGTTCATGCAGCTTTGAAGGTACGTTTGTTTTTTTTCCCTCCATTTCTTGTTTCATGGGGGGTTGTTAGATAATTCGGCATCCATTGTTGCTCTTCAGGGGCATTGCAGCTCTCTTTCCAGATTATATCTGGTACATTAGTTAACAAGACCTGCATGCAACTTGCGATTGTTATTGGGTTGCAGTAACTTGTAGGTTTCGTTCTTAAACCAGACATTGGGTTTGTTTTGTTTGTAATGCAGATGGGTTACAGGCATTTTGACACAGCAAAGATATATGGTTCAGAACCAGCTGTTGGAAGTGCATTGACCGAGGCAATTCGTAACCAAGTAGTTGACAGGGACGATGTGTTCGTGACGTCTAAACTATGGAGTAGCGATCATAGCGATCCTGTTGCAGCTCTCAAGAGAACTCTCAAGTAAGAACGAAATGTTTGATTGGAATATAAGTTTTTTTTCAATTCATCATAAACTTGAATAGGCTTCAGTTTGATCACCTTAACAAATCCAGCCTGTAAATGAAATTGGAAAAAGTTTTAGCAGATATCTGTGAAATCGTTGTACTCTGATAGTACAGTACGGTGATGACAGCAATGGAAGATTTGTCCAGCATATGTAGCGATGATATCCGAATCTGATCGAATATATGTAGAGCATATCAGTATCGAAATCGAGCTTCGAGCACATATATATATGAAACCAAATCTTAGGTGCAGATTTTGATGATAGATAAGCTTGAAAGTGCATGTGGGTGTGTGATTTAGAGGTCTAAGTAGCAAGATTATGGCCTAGGAAATCAGCTAGGATTTTGGCATTTTTCCATTACAATCTTCTTCGTTTACATAAACAGATCTAACCCAGATCTTTTTTTCATTTTCTTAATCCGTAGGAACTTGGGCATGGAGTACTTGGACATGTATTTGGTGCATTGGCCAGTTAAGTTGAAGCCATGGGCTTGTTATCCTCTGCCTAATGAAGAAGATTTTGAGAAATTGGATTTGGAGTCTACATGGGCTGGAATGGAGAAATGCTTGGAGTTGGGCTTGTGTAGGTGTATTGGCGTTAGCAATTTCTCCAGCAAGAAGATTCAGTGGTTGTCAGGATTTGCTTCAGTAACTCCAGCAGTCAATCAGGTAGCTAACCATCTTAATTGCATTCAGAACCTGAAAGGCAAAGAGCTTGGAATTGAACTTTCTGGTTGTTAATAGTACCAAAGAGCATTTTGAATTAAATGGTTTCAAGACTCCA
Organism: Erythroxylum densum; assembly: GCA_024678245.1. Taxonomy (NCBI): domain Eukaryota; kingdom Viridiplantae; phylum Streptophyta; class Magnoliopsida; order Malpighiales; family Erythroxylaceae; genus Erythroxylum; species Erythroxylum densum. The sequence goes on from JANPWT010000245.1 coordinate 4,581,723, forward strand.
AGTCAACAGAAAAAAACTTTCCAGGCTTGAACCCTGAAATTTGACTCCAAACATGAAGACTCAGGCCTAGAAAAACAGGATTTGGCTGGTTGACGTTTCTATTTTCTATCACTAAATTCAACAATATTTTCTTATGGTCTAATTACGTGTAATGTTACATTGCAGGTGGAAATGCATCCAATGTGGAAGCAAAGCAAGCTCCGGGAGGCGTGTGGAGACTACAGGATCCATGTAAGTGCCTATTCACCACTTGGTGGTCCTGGAAATTCGTGGGGTTCTACAGCTGTGGTCGACAATCCTATCATACAATCTATAGCTTACAAGCACAATGCAACTCCTGCACAGGTACCTAGCAAGAAACTGTTTTTCATTTTGTTCAAGCTTCACCTGTTGATATTTGATCAGTACCATTGACTGACTGTGTACGTACTCTGCAATGAAATTTGTTCAGGTTGCCCTAAAATGGGGATTGTCAAAAGGATCGAGTGTGATAGTGAAGAGCTTTAATCAGAGTAGAATGAAGGAAAACATGGGGGCATTTGACGTCAGTTTGGATGATCAAGACATTCTTGAGATCGATAGGTTGGAGGAGATGAAGCTCATGCGAGGGGAATTCCTATGTAACCATACAACTAGTCCTTACAGGACACTTGAAGACCTGTGGGACGATGAGATATGATTGATCATATGATTTCCTTTGTATCTGCTAGCCTGTTATTGGCTACTAATCCATATCCATTGTATTAGATTCTGGTTAATGAAATGACAAATCAGTTATGTCACTGTCTTCACACAGGAAATGTAACTTGTAAACAAGTAAAAAGCATTCTACATCTTTTCTCTGGTTCTTCACTGGGAATTCTAAGCAGCAAATCTTAGCAAGCACCACTCAACCACACTTGGTAACTATTGAGGAATGTAGAACTGCAAAATGGGCTACAAAATGATCTGGTTTATATGTTAAGTATCAAAGACTTTCTTGCTCAAATCACAAGAGTGACAACAGTACGATCACTAAGGAGGAGTATATATAGATCTGTGGAGAATTAGCTGCATTAGCAAATTATATAATCTATAAGATTAAAACATGTTATCCAACTTATTCCAGGAATCGAAACCGCAAAGTAGTTTTGTCAGGTACGGCCGCAGCATCATCATGAAAGAAATGGTCTGCTCATAAACTTGTTTTCACTTGTTTCAGCTTTACTTTATCCTTCCAATTTCTTCCCATTGTCCAACCACTGCATCAAGGGCCACAACATATTTACATACGAATGAAACAAAGGCTAGACATCATATGCGATAAAGATAGATTACACGCAAATAATGCATAAGTAAATAAATAAAACAAAAGGGAACAGAATGGTCAGGCTGGCAAATTGATCCAGATGAATGGAATTACTTTATACGTTTATATGAATACGCACAAGAGCAATTGCACACCTACAAGTATCTGTAAGCAAATTGTTGAAGATCCACTTCTTACCTCTCAATGTCCAAGCTGACATCTGAAGGTAATCTAACTTTCAGGTTGCTGCTTACTGTTTCCGTTTGAAACTGATGAAATGCCTTGCTCGATGCACTGGGTGACGAAAGGTGTTAGGAAGGAAAGATTTATATAACAGAATAAGATATATAACCAAACCAGAAGGCCTGCTGGTACTGTGCAGTAGGGATGATCTTAAAAAGTTGAATGTCACATAATTCAACATAAAAGAACAAAGACGGACTACGCGTACTGATTATCATGATGTGAATGTAACAAATGTAAATTAGCAATCATCATAAGATGCGTCGATAAAAGAACATCAATAAAGGAGAAATATCAATAAAACTTTAAACTGAAAGTTGTCTTAACAGAAAAGAAAAAAGGAGTGATACTAAGGAAGAATTTTTAGGAGGGTGACAGCAACAAATCAATTGACTCTTTTCCGAAGCAGCCACATCTAAATCCAATGTTTATGGAAGCAGAATAACAAGGGTAGCTCTTGGATCCAACCAAATAAAGCTTGAAGGCATACATTGTAGATAAGCATCATGGTATTGAAGTGGAATTCTACAGTCCTGACAAGGAAAGTACCTGAAGAAGATATCCATGCAGCCAATCCAGAGTTTGAGGGAATGTTGTTGCTGAGATATTGACAACTGTTAAACCCTGCTCACCACCCCGCACAAAAAAACTATTAAGGGATCATGACGGAGATGAGAAGGTTTACAGCAAGAACTTTGAATTCCAACTTAAAATAGTTGAGGCTTCAGGAAAATAATAACACCAAATAAACAAAACAAAACGAGATGTTGGTGCGAAGTTATAAAAAGCAAGACTAAGAGATGCTGACTTGAATAGCAGAATAATCACACCTGGGACTCAAAAGAGCACAAGTAATCCTGAATCGTTTTCAAATTGGCAATCAACCTTTCTTTACTTTTGATTTGGCATTTACCATTAAACATTCGTGTTGAGATCCATTCATCAAGTAATGCCTGCAGAAAGAAAGCATAATTGAGGAAAAAAGAAGAAATAATGAGCTTAGGCTTTGCACATGTAAAGGACCGACCTTATGATCAAACGGGGCCATCTTTAGAGCTATAGGTATAATTATTGGTTCAGGACCAGACTTTTCTTTTCTCATGGGATTATTTCCATGTCCTTCAGAATCTTTAGTAATTTCACCTGCATGATCAAAAAGCAGTTACCAAACTCTGCAATACTGTTAAAAAAGAAGATTCAAGAAAGTTGCCACCCTAACATCACACTCTTTGCAGATATCCCTCACATTCTGATAGAAACAATGATTTCTAAATCCTTCCAAACAGATAAGTAAAACCCAAACACAGAGTAAGAATCACCTTTGTTGTCTGGAATACTTTCTGCGACATCAATAGTTTCCTGGGAATCCAAGGGCTTGTTCAACTGATCTCCAGATTTCACTTCTGAACTCAAATTAGTATCAATGCAGTTGCCATTTTCATCATAATACCCACCAATGTTCGTAGAATTATTATATGTTTGTCTAGAAGGATCATTTTCAGATGTCACAGACACCGAGCTTTTTTCTTTGTTCTTTTCTAACTTATTTTCCTCATCCATTAAATAAATGCTTGGGTCCAAATGTATCCCCTACAAGTTTTTAAGAAACATGTGGATCAGTCAACACAGTGGAACATGATTATCAGAATTAAGCAGAGAGAGAAAAATGATGAAAAGATATAGTAGGAAAAATTTATGGTGAAGTAACAGTAATTATTAATTTTCACACCATAAAATACTAGATGAGCGATACAGTCTGTCAAATTCAGGAAAACCACATCATGAGTTAGTTTTTTTCTGAGAGTGGTGGGATTGTTTTGAGAACTCGATGATCTTGCTGCATAGTTCCTTTACAAGCTCCAGCAGACATTTCCTTATCAGGGAATAGAGTGTCTCACATCTCAAAAAGTTTGCTCTAATTGCACTAGCAAAATCATCTACACACAAAAATGCTGCACAAGAAGAACCTCGATCCAACATTTAACTTTCTCCTCTTCTATATTCATTAGAGTCCTCATAATTATTAAAGATAAGATGTTTAAAACTAATATTGACAAATGTTATTCATGGATAGAAAGTGGGACTGAAAGTGCACGTGACGAACAATTTAATGCAAACATGATGTTCTCAATAAATCTGTACGAAAGCAAACACAAAGTACCATGATAATAAATTACATGGATACGATAAAATACAGTTGTAAGCAAAGAACCATAAATATGTTATTCAAACCTCAATTATAATTGGCTTTCCATCTTTCATAGCCTTTTTCAGATCACCTGCCAAACCTACAAGGCAAACATTAAATCAGCTAATTAAAGAGAAAAAGACCTACACACTTGTACAGATCACTGGCAGACTTTGTCACAAATAGCAGAAGAAAAGTCTGAAATCTTCCCACAAGACAAAGAAATAGAAGAAAGAACTTTTGGAAATACTACCGCAAATTTTTTACTACCTTTGCGAACAACTCTGCATTCTCTACAGAATTCAGTCACTAACTCCTCAGGAGAGCTGAAGTCCCGTTCCCATACTGGAATAGATGCCAATGGCGCACTATTTCAGACAGAAGATAATAAGCAATTCTGAATAATCCACCAAATATAAGGCTATGGACAATATGACAACATGCTACATATTGTCAAGAGGCTTCAGCTTCCAAAACAATAATGCAGGAAAGAGAAAACTATGTACTTTGGACGGAAAGGAAAATCTCCTTATTAAACTCCTCACTGATGACCCTTTTCACAATTAGAAATTGTAAAATAGCTCCAGGCAATACATTTCCATTGTAATGCTCCCAGCCCAAAACTTTTTAAATTGCAAGAGATTGCATCTAGTTGTTTGTAAAACACTGTTTAGTAAAATAAAGACATACTCTGTCGATGTCCGCAGCAGTTCATACACCATTTCGGTCTGTCCACAGAAAAAGACATAATGTCCAAGGCATCAGATCACAGTCCCAACTGTATTTTCATATAAGAGATGGAATGGAAAAAGGCAGAACAATTATGGGAAAGAAGAAAACCTGCAAGACATTGGGCAAGTTCAGCCTTTGTGCAAGTTGGGTGGCTATTGTAGATTTTCCAACACAGGCAGTTCCACAAACAAGGATGACCAAAGGAACTCTTTGGTGATGAAATCTTTAAAAAAAGAAAGGTAAGGAAATACAATCAATATTAATTGTCTGCATGCAATACTTAAAGTAACTCATAGAGTATGTCCAAGGCATAAGGATGATTCTCAATGAAGGGAAGAGAATAAGAAATAAATAAACCTTGTCATCATCTTGTAACGATTGATGTATTCTTCCCCATAACCCCTCCGCTCCATAAGCTGTCAATAAACAAATATGATTTAGCATTTACTGAAGTCATTCCATCAGTATCATGAAAATCAAATGACAGCGTAATTTCTCCCACAGAATAGAACTTAAACCTCAACTTTCACTAGGCAATGCAAAATAATATGTAAGAAGGAAGTAAGCATGCCTTGAATAGGTTTGCTTCCAAATCAGACTGAGAGCTGAAAGAACAAATTCAAGAAACAGAGAATTATCCGAAAAACTGAAAATATAAAAAACAAACAAACAAACAGATAAACCAAAGAGAGATGGCATACACATCAAGAAGGCTGTTATCCACAAGCAGCTTCTTAAGTTCAAGTGCAATTTTGACAGCTACATGATTTGGGATCTGAAAATCATTCAAGTCACAAACACATATATCAAAAAGCTTACTAACACTAATCTTACTCAAACCCCACAAATAGAATGGCCTGAAAAAGCCTCATTCTTTAGAAGTAAAGGCACACCAAATCAAGCCACTATATCAGTATCACCTCAACTATACTGCGATCGTTAAGGGTTTTATGTTTGGTATCTTCAATCTAAGAATTTAAACTACAGCAAGGGATTCCAAAATACAAAAAAGGGTTTAAGAAAAAAGTTAAAAAACCTTAGTGACAGTCAACATTCTGCTTAGCAAGAATCTGGATAGAACGTAGTAGTGATCGGCGTTATCACCCAGCCACACCTTTACCTGTTAAACCAACATCAACCCATTAAACAATGGTGCTTTGTTCGTCGATTGACACAATTACAAAGAAAACAAACGATGATCCACAAAAGACCTTAACAAAATCGTATTTGGAGGAGGCATTGCGAGAAGAGAAGCTAACGCCAGGAAAAGACGCAATCTTTGAGTGATCGGAGCACTGTCCTCCTCCTCCTCCTCCTTCTTCTATTTCGATGCCCTCATCGATACGACTTCCTCCCCAGGAAGCGGATGCTGAAACCGCCGCCAAGTCTTCATCTTTCTTCATCTTCCAAAGCACACGCTCACTGATTACGTTAACCACCAGTTGCTCTCGTGTTCTTCTTGTTTAAGTCTCGATTTGCACTTACCTTAATTAATTTCGATTAATTGATGTTTAGTTTCGTTGAGACCGTTGAGAGGTCCGATACTGACAACTTGAGAAAGATAAACTCAAATCTCATCTTAAGTACTGCTTGTCGGTAAACTGAACTGGTTAAGGACTGGTTAGTTACGGTTTTAACCTTTGCTACTGTTCCAACGGAATTAGAACAACTCTTTTTTTTTTTTGGGATAAAAGTGAAACAACTATTACAAACTACATAAGAAAATCGGGAAAACAGACTGCCGATAAATCCTCGATAAGGATCCTGTGTATCTTATAGGTGTGGTAACAAAATAAGTAACATCGTCTGTCAGTTACCCAGCATAATTAACAAGTCAATTGGCGCATCTGTTGCTCTCTCGATTCACATATCGATGAACAATAGGTCAATTCCTAATAAGCAGCAGATGAATGCTCTGAACGATAAGAAATGTTTTTTAACGATAGAAAATTTAAGTAACGAGCTTTGTGAAAAAGTAAGATATTTTGTGTATCATTGGGAAAACCTGATGGTATTGCATTAGTTGCTTGGCAAAATATACATATGCATCCCGGAAATTCAGCATCCAATTCCAGAAACAAGTGTAGGATTGCACTAAACATAGTGTCTATTCAAGCCTGCCTAAGTCACAGATCAAATTCATTTTGATCCGTCAGGCTTTCTTTCGTCCATTGTGGAAAACTCCCCACTGCTGCCTCCGGTAGGAGTTACGAGTTTCCTATCGTAAACTAACCTGCTACTGGGGTATGCTGTAACTAGCTTGGTATACAACTACAGAAAAGTAAAAACATTGTGTTCTTGACCAACTGGGTATTCTGTTGAACAAGAACCAAATAAAAGAGTGATTATCTCCTTCAGTATCTGGTGTAGGTTATGATCATGATAAAGATACCAGATTCTAATCATTGGAGAGAAACTTTAAAGATTGTGACTTCTTGAAAAATTTGCCACCTTTCTTGCCCACACCAGTACCCTGTAGACTTGAAGCAAGAAGAGATTTGGAATCTGGCCTCCATTTCAGCTCTTTAAGAATGGAGAACAGAGTTGAAAGAGCAGGGGAGATTTCAGTGTCCTTTATGTTCTTGCATGATTCAACTCCAAGAAACTGAAGCTCATTCCAGGTAAGAAGTACAGATTCCAGACCCTGGGTAGTCAACAATGAACACCCTTCTAGAGAAAGTGATTTTACCCTCCTGCAACGAGTATCATCAACACATGGTTAACCAATAACATTTTCATTTCCGCAGAAGAAAAACGATATAACCCACCTGCTATGACATTGCTACAATCACAGAAAATCCAAGTTGAATGCAAGAATCAATCTGTTAGCGACTAGTGTTCTTAAGAAGAATGATAAACCTATTCTACTATCATCTAGCAGATTCCTGAAATTTTCTCAAGCCACCACTTAAACCATGACACAATTGAATCAGTTTGTACCAGAAGATATCAAGTTCAAGTTCACAAATCACTGCACTGGAACAAGTTAATCAAAGGAACAAAACTTATACAAGAGAGAACAGAATGATTACCTGCAAACACTAGCAAAACTAAATACAGCATTGTCCAATCCCCAGCAGTCCTGGACAACGATTTCCCTTATGGATTCGCAAATTTTGAACATTGCTCTAACACTCTTTTTATTTCTTAATTGACATTTCTGCAAATGCAACCTTTCCAAGGCTGGACAAGAACCTAAATATTCGTCAGGCCCCGGACTCGGATCAATCCTCTTACATGATAAAAACCTCAAAGTCTTCAAATTCTCACAATATGAAAGTGCAGCTAACCATCCATCACCCATCCTATGATCAGAAAGAGTAAGTTCCTCAAGCATCAGGCAACACTGTCCAATTGCCTTAATCCCATCAAAGCTACCCTCACATCCACTAAGCTCAAGTTTCACTAACCTCTTACACCCTTGAGCCAAGATAGTTAAACCAACATCAGAAACCAAAGAATTGTAAAAGCCATCTACCTTCCCCACCAGTTTCAAGATTTGCAAGTTCTCACAGGCCGCAATGCCGCGCAAGAGATTGTCATTGCACTTGTGCAATTCCAGTTCTTGCAAAGTCGAACAACCTTCTGCTACACTCAATAACCCCAACTCACTAGCACCAATAACCACAAGCTTCCTCAAATTGGGGCAACCAGAACTCAGTGCTCTAAGCCCTCTATCAACAATCTCAACAGGCAGCAAATTTTCCTCGCAAATTCTCCAATTTTGCACAAAACCAGAAACCACAGAATCAATAGGCATAGAAAGAACCTTATGGCTTAACCAAATACTAGAATCATAAGGAGCAGGAATACAACCACGAATCAAATCCACTCGGTTCAAGTTAGGGAACCTTGTAATCAGGCGACCAGATTCAAGAAACTCCCAATCTAACACCTTCAAGGACCGTACAAGCCGTCCTTGGAGGTTAAGCCAACGCTTACAAACGAGAAAGTTGTAGCTTTTCTGGGAACTGGGTAGCAAAGATAGGATCTTTAGAAGGATATCATCGTTTAAAAGAAGTGTACGGTCGATATTAGAGAGACTGGAGATTAAGGTATGGGTTTTAGTCTTGGTATGAGGGTCTTTAGTTGGTGAGGGGCTAGCGAGAGACTGGAGTTGCATAGCCAAGACGACATGCTTCAAGGGTTTTGTGTTTTTGAGCCAAAGGTCTGACCAGCTCGGTGCCCTCTTCTTCAATGGTGGGATTGGGGTCGGCGTTGGTGTCTCCGCAGATAAAGACATCGTCTTTGAGGCGGCGGCGGCGGCGGCGGCGGTTGTCGTTGCTAAGAGTTAGTTAGTTCCGCTTCTTCTTGCATTCATATCCATCATCTCAATGTGGCTAATCTTCTCTTGCATTACATTTGTGTCAGAAAATAAGAACCAGTGCTTCATTTCAGGTACTAAACCTGCCTTTTCCTATCTGTTGCTTCCACACCTCTTACCCTTCTCTTTAAGATTCTGTGTCTGAACATTAAAATAGTACTAAATTTTTGGTTGTGAAGCTTTTTGTTTCAATCTGACATTTTTGGAAATGGGGTATTAATAAATTTATAAACAAATATTCTTTTATCTTTTTCTGGGTATAGTTGGAAGAAGGTGGGCAGAGGTGTGCATTGGAAGTAGGAGAGTTGATGTGAGACCTTAACATGACCGTTAGGAAGTAGCCGTTGGTTGCTTTCTTCTTCTCGCTGTTTGAAAAACTTGGATAGGATATCAAGTGGGTGCATGAATCTTGGGAACTATGTTTCATGGCAAGTCCACATCAACCTTTTCATTTTCAAACTTGAGTGCAAAAAACCATAGCATCCAACTCTTTCTTGAGACAATACCTAACGCCTTCAAATTCAATTTATACATGGGTATTTGAATTATTAGATTTTGTAATTTGTATTTTTTTTTTCAATTTCAATCCAGATAGAACTAATAAAACAAAAGATTAATTCGATACGAAACTGTAATAAAATTAGTTAACAATTAAATGATAATAAAAAATTAAAAATTATCTTTACTTATTAAAGAATGAGAAAAATTATCCAACTAATTTTTATTTATAAGAACCTATTAAGTTATAAAAATTAATTGATTAATTAATAAATTTATCAATTTTAACAAAAATTATTAAAATAAATTAAACCAAAAAGTTAAAAACTAAACTAAAAAATTAGACGGTTTAAGATTTTTAAGGTTGAATAGATTGAATTAACTGATTGAAAATTTCAATTATTGCATATTTATACTTAAGTAGCTTATAGAAATATAAATAAAGAACTACTTAAAGTGATTGTTTTTAAATTACATGTATGGATTTCTTTGATGTTCTCAAATTATAAAATTAAGTTAGTACAAGTTGGAGCCTGTGTATGTTGCCCTCCATGTGATTGTTTCAGTGAAATTGTAAATAATCAATAGTTCCAATGCAAGGTACTATGTATACCTTTTAGAAATAAGAATATATTGTATATAAAAAAAAGTACACTAAAGTTAAAAATATTAACCAAAGAACAAATTGTTTAGTAAACCTTTGTTAATTGGTGTTATTATAAACAACCCATCAGTGCTTCTATTTATTTCAATTTCAAAATTAACCATCCTTAGTTCTCTTTTCTATTATTAAATACTAGAATAAAATTAAATAATATATTTTTATAAGTCTTGTATAATAATTGGATTAAGAAGGTGAGTTTTGGAGCAATTGGTAAAGTTGTTCTTTGGATTAAGAGGATGAGCCTTGAAGCAATTAGTAAAATTGTTCCTTTGTGATCGTAAAGTTACATGTTCAAGTTACAGAAATAATCTCTTTGTAAAAATATAAAAGAAAAATCACGTACATTATGATCATTCCTAGATCCCCGTAAAGTGGAGAGTCTTGTGTACTGGATATGTTGACTTTGACTTTATAATAATTGGATTAAGGAAGTACTATAAATAAGTGCATACAAACCTTCATTGTTCTTACTATTATCTAATATTAATTTACGATATTATTTACTTAGATCAAGGATTGTTATAAATCTTTAATAAATAAAAAAGAACTAAAACTCATTACTATATATGTATGAGTGTGAATATACAATTCTAAGAACATGAATGCATCATAATTCAGTCATCTTCATGCTCTACTAGACAAAAACAAGGTTTAACCCACTCAAAGGGAAGATATGATGCTGATATGAGAAATGGGCTGCACCATATGAGATATCACATTCATTTTGTTTAAGTTATCTATGCCATTAACAATCCTTGTCAAATTCACATTTACAACTGGACAAAGCTAATGGTGTCAGCCAACAGCAAAGATTCTTCAGACTGTAGTACCCCATTGCTCAATGTATGGTTTTTCCTTTTCTATAAATAGCTCCCACATTCATCATTCTCATCACTTCATTCACAGACTTTCACTTTCTCCAAACCATTTTATTCCAACCTTTGATCAACCTCTCTAGCTTCCAGTTTCCTTAGGATTATTTGATTCCCAAATGGCCAGTGTTGAGGTATTAATTATCATCATGTGGTCACTCCAACTTGTTATGTTGATTTCTTTTTTCTGCTGTGGTTTTACATGATTTTGCAAATCTAGCTCAACTGATGATAGATCTTTTATTACTTAACCTCTCTTGACACATTAAATTGCTATGTAATCCTCTTAGCTATATCCCACTACATTTTACTTCATTAATATCATATAAGCTCTGATCCTTACTAATCAAAGAACTTCAGGTCATGGGGGATGCTAGATCATGATCTATTCAAGTTCAACTCATCTTGGTTTCATCTAAGTCCTATGATAGATCAAAACCGTGAAGCATCATTCTTGCTTTCACTAGCTTACGTAATTTCCATTCAAGTATTTTAACATCGATCGATTCTATGACCCTTTGCAGAATCATGTATCGTGTTTTAGGATCTAGTTAGTAGAGAATATTCTTTCAGAGCATGTTTTCGGTCTTTCGAGTTGTTAAATTTGACTGGGTAACTGAATGAATGACATGGTTCATGCAGGTTCAAGCTGCTAAATCAGTATTGCCAGAGACAGAGACCCCTGAGATCACCAAGTCCGAGGAGACAGTAGTGACTCCCCAAGAAAGTGCTCCAACTCCTGAGCCAGTGACTGAGGAGACAGTAGCAACTCCCCAAGAAACCGCACCAACTACTGAGCCAGTGACTGAGGAGGCCAAACAAGAAGGCACCCAGGCCCCGGTCGTCGAAGAGCAAGCTCCCGTGGTCAAAGAACCTGAAGCTTCAGTAGAAAATGAAACTAAGGAAGAGGTGACAGAACCTAAAGAAGAAACACCCGTAGTTGAGGAGGTTGCTGCAACTGCTACAGAAGAAGCGCCAGCGGAAGTGGAGCCTGTTGCCGAGCAGGCCAAAGAAGAGCCCGCCACTGAGGTTGCAGCCGTGGAAACTCCTGCGACAGAGAAAGCCACGGTGGTGGTTGATGAAACAGCAAAAGAAGCCACTACAGAAGTACCAGTAGAAAAAGCTGAGGAATGAGTGGTGGATCTATGTATTAGGCACCGAAGTTGGCAAGTCAATTTCTGTTTTCGTTTTGGTCCTAGTAGTTGCTTATTATATTATGCTCTTATTACAGCGAGGATTGAGTGGACATGAAGATAGAGTCCCGATTGATCCTAGGGATCCACATATAAGCCTACGAAATGTACAATGTGTTCTATGTACATTAAGTCACGGGCAGAGAATGTTGGTTCCATACAAGGGTCGATTGAGATTGAGATGGTGTCAGGTGTGTTTTGATATGATTTCTAGGTTTCCGATAAATAATAAAGATATTGCTGAGTTTCGGTTCAATGTATGCGTCATATTGCACTATACACATTTTACTTATTGTAGAATAAAAATATGGTTTTATGAACTAAAAGGTACAAACTCAGTTTCTAATTCTCGTTTTATCTAATTCTATTTGTTCATCCACAAATTGCCATGCCATAGGAACTCTATCCATAATTTCTCTCCACTCTCATTATTGAGTGTTCAACCTTAAATCGTTGGTGATTGTAGATATCTTTATGATTCGTTAGAGATGACAAACAAGTGAAGACAAGACGTTGATGATTTTCAGGGGAGAGACATGACTGGCATAGAGTGTTACACACCCATGTCCTTAACTTACATGGTTGTGCATATTAACCATGTAAGTATACAACCCCGTGTCTTAACTTACATGATTATGTGGATCAACCGTGTAAGTTTTTGTAACTGTGTGAAGGAATGTGTGAAAAGTAAAGAGATACACGGTTGTTTACACACCTATGTATATGACATATGTGGACATACACAATTATGTGTAAAGATCGTGTAGCTCTCTGTAATAGTGTATGTTCGCAACTTAAGTGACACTATCACTTACACGATCATGTATATGACTATGTATATTGTAGAAAACCTAATTTAGGATATAAAAGAGGAGAAGATATAAGTTTGTTTATTGAGACGCATAAAAACATCAAAAAGGAAAAAGAAAACAGAGTAAGAGCAAGTAGTTTCTGATTCTCATCCTTGTTTGATCGATTTTGGGAATAAGTTGTGAGTTTGTTAATTTGCACATTAACTTTAGTTTCAATCTTGAATCTTTGTGAGACAACATGTTGTTATGGAGTGAGAGATCAAATTTTGTAAATCCTTATTTATGATTAGTGAATTTGTTTATTAGTTTGGCCTGTAGTTTTTACCTATGCTTTGGAGGATTTTTCACATAAATCTCTGTGTTCACTTCTTTATTGAATTTTTAATTCTCATACTGACATTATTTGATTAAACTTGATTCGAGTGCTTTATTGTTGTTATTAAGTTGACCTTTTAAAGAGTTGTATTTCCATTGTATTTTTCTTTTGTCTCCTAATAAGTGGTATCAAAACCATCGTGATGGAATGTAGAAACAACCCCATGGTCAAGTTGACGCCATTAAACTACTATATTTGGAGGCTCATAATAGAGGATTTTCTGTATTGTAAAGATCTATTTGATCTTATTGATGTAGATAAAGGTGTGAAGGATGATGTTCTTTTAAAACTAATGTATATAAAGGTGTGAAGGATGATGTTCTTTTAAACCTGAAAATATGTCAGACAGATAATGGAAGAAGGTGAAACAAAAAACTCTGGGCAAGATTCGATAATGGATTATTATTAGTATATTCAATCATGTGTCTCAAGAGATGGATCCTTTTGAGTTATAGAAAAAGTTAAATAGACTCTATAGAAGGAAGACTAGCCATAATAAGGCTTCTTTAATTAAAAGACTTGTAAACTTGAAGTTGAAATTTGGGAAACTCGTGTAGGAGCATTTGAGTGGTTTCCAGGATATAATCAACAAGCTTACATAATAAAGATCATTCTTGATGGCAAGCTCCAAATTGTGTTCTTAAAGTTTGTTACCAGATAGTCGGGAGACGTTGGTGGTGACATTTACCAATTTAGCTCCTTAAGGTGTGCTCTCTTTGAGTGTAATCAAAGAGAGTATGTTTAATAATGAAATCAAAAGAAAAGAGATGAAAGTTGACAATATACAGGCTGTCTTGGCAGAGAGTAATTGAAGGGACAAGAGTAAGGGTCCAAAAGGGCATGCCAAAAAGATTTAAAGGCATGTCATTATTATGATAAGCTAGGACATTTAAAGAAGTTATACTATATATGAAAAGGGGATTAGAAAAATTAAGATCATTATAATGATGGTAATGATAAGAGTACAACTACAATTGTTTCAAGCATGAATGAAGAGGTATCCCTAGTTTGTGCTACAAGTGATTGTTTTCATATTAGTGATTTAGGTTCTAAGTGGCTGATTGATATAGGAGAGTCGTATCACTGTATTCTAAAAGTTGAGTACTTCTAAACTATGAGAATGGAGACTTAAGGAGTGTGAAGATAGGTAATCAAAGTCCTATTAAAATTTTTGTTATAGGTGATATCCGAGTTCAAACAAACATAATATGTTCACTGACCTTGAGAGATGTACGACACATTCCTAAATTAATATTGAATTGTTATCAATAAACATGATAGATTGAGAAGGATTCAAGTACACTTTTAGGGATAGGAAGTAGAAATTGTCCAAGGGAGCAATAACTGTTACTTGAGGAGAATTATGCTACACATTGTACAAGACACACTTAAAGGTGTGTGGTGGAGAAGTATACATAGTCGAATAGGAAACTTCTCCAAATTTGTGGCATCAACACTTAGGGCATATAAGGGAAAATGGAATAAAGTTGCTAGTTGGTGAATTGTTTATCCCAATCAAAAACTCTTTACCCCTTAGTCTTTGTGATCATTGTTTGGTAGGAAAGCAACATAGAGTCTCTTTTAAGAAATGATCGACGAGGAAGAAAGAGATATTAGGGTTGGTGCATTCAGGTGTCTGTGACCTTATTGTAGAGGATTCACTAGGAGGTAACAAATATTTTGTTACATTAATTGATGATGCTTTAAGGAAGACTTAGGTATATATGTTGAGAAGCAAGAGTCAACTATTTGAAACTTTCAAGAAGTTTCATGTTATAATAGAAAGGGAAGTTGAGAGGAAGCTGTACTGCCTGTGAACAAACAATGGAGGGTAGTATACTTCTAAGGTATTTGAAAAATATTTACATCAGAAAACACTAGACATGAGAAAACCAAACTAGGGACTCGACAACATAATAAGGTTGCTAAGAGGATGAACAAAACTATTATAGGGAAGATTAATTATATGCTCAAAATGTCCAAGTTATCAAAAACCATTTAGGTTAAAACAATCTAAACTACAATCTATTTAATCAACTGGGCTCCCTCAATTTTGTTAAAATTTGAGATTCTTGATACAGTATGGACTTTTAAAAATCTGACATATCATCATGTTAGAGGGTGTAGCTATAAGGTATTTAGACACATACTCAAGGATCAGAGAAAGAAGCTTAACTGAAATTCAATATCTTGCATCTTAGTAGGCTATGGTGATGAACATTTTGGCTTTAGAATCTATGACCCAGAGAAGCAAAAGATGGTCAGGAGTAGGGATGTGGTATATTAGGAGCACGAGAGAGGTGTTGATCTTTTGATAGAAGATAAGTTAACTTATAATAGCTCATCCTATGATATTGTTAATTCTTCTTCCAAGGCTAAGCAGTCTGTAAGTGAAAGAGATGAAGTGTGTGAACTGAGAAACTCAAGGTTGAGGTTCTATAAAATTTTTGTTTTGTTACGGTTGCTTCAAGCTAAAATTTATAGTTGTTTATTAGAAAGCAATTTCAATTTTCTAGAATTTGATCACAAGAAGAAAAATTAAGTACATTAGAAATTTGTAAACGTAGTTCGACACACACGACCTATATCTACGAGTCCTCACTCAGATTAATCAACTTTCACCATTGTATAATACGCTTACACAAGACCATTGTATAATACGCTTACACAAGACCATTGTATAATAAAATCCTATACTAAATTAACTTCCTTAATACAAAAGATATCCCAAATAAATTAAAATACAAACGTCAAAACTAAAATAAAATATCTTAACATGAACAAACACACATTGATGGTGATTAGATATAATCTGATAATGTTGAGCTACATGAACCACTTCTAAACAATGTTAAAGATGAAACTATTGAGAATAATAAGTAAAGGGAGCAATCAGATCCAATAGTTGATGAAACACAACTTCAAAGATCAACAAAGGAGATAAAGCCTTTCTACTAGATATCCAAGTGTAGAATATCTACTGGTTATTGCTGAGGGGGAGCTTGAGAATGTGCAAGAAGTTGCATCTTAGAATGACAAAGATCTTTAGCTCACAATCATAAAGCAAAAGATGTACTATTTAAAGAATAATGAGATATACGAGCTTATGAAGCCTCCAAAAGATAAAAAGGCATTGAAGAATAAGTGGGTGTTCTAAATGAACAAAGATGGTGACAAGCTAACGAAGCACAAGGTAAGGCTAGTGTTGAAAGGTTCAATTAAAAGAAAAGTATAGATTTTGATGAAATGTTCTTATCAGTGGTCAAGATGACTTTATTTCTAATAGTTTTGGGTTTGATTTCTTGTTTACATCTTGAAGTTGAACAATTGGATTTTAAAATAACCTTCTTGTATGGATATTTGGAAGAGGAGATATACATAGAGCATCTAAATGGTTTTAAAGTTAAAGGCAAGGAGAATTTGGCTAGTAAGTTAAAGAAAATTTTATATAAGTTAAAATAAACTGCCAAGTTTAACTCTTTTATGGTAGATTATGATGACAAGTGAACTTATGCCGATGTGTGTGTATATTTCAAGAAGTTCACAAATGAGAACTGTGTGTGTATTTCAAGAAGTTCATGGGTGGGAACTTCAACATTCTTCTTTCATATGTTGATGATATACTGATTTTCAGTCAAGATGTTGGTTGAATCTAAAAGCTAAAGGTGGGTTTGTGTAAATATTTTAATTTGAAAGATTTGGGACCTATAAAGCAAATTTTAGGCATGGGGATACCTAGGACAGAAATAGCAGGAAATTATAGTTATCACAAGAAAGGTATTTGAATGGTTGCTAGAAAGGTTCAATATAAAGCATCTTGAGCCAGTTAGCACGCCACTCACACCTCTCTTCAATCCGAGTAAGCTTGCATGTCCCTCAATAGGAAAGATGAAAGATGGTAGGCCTTCTATTTATGCTCATCTACAGTAGAGTCTTTGATGTATGCTATGATGTGTATAAGGTCAGATATTGCACAGACTATTAGGTTAGTGAGCAAATTCCTGTCTAATCTAGGAAAGGTAGATTGGGAAGCAGTGAAATATATTTTGAGATATTTGAGAGGTACTTTAAAATGAAGTTTGTATTTTGATAACGGGGAGTCAATTCTAAAAGGTTTTACGGATTCAGATATAGCTGAAGATCTTGATGGAAGAAAATCTACTTCAGATTATTCAAGTTTGCAAGGGATCCATTTCATGACAATCAAAGCTACAAAATTATGTAGCTTTATCTACAACTGAAGCAGAGTATGTAGTTGTGGTAGAAGCTAGTAAGGAGTTGTTTTAGTTGAAAAGATTCCTTCAAGAGCTAGCTATGAAGTAAGAAGACAATTTAGTGTTTTGTGATAGTCAAAATGCTATCGACTTGAGCAAAAATACTATATATCATTCCCACACAACATATAGATATCAAATATCATTAGTTGAGGTATGTGATTAAGGAGCAATAATTGATATCAAGGAAGATTCATATGGACTTGATGGTGCTTATATGTTGACAAAGGCAGTTCCCAAAAGCAAGTATGAGCTTTTGTAGTAAGCTTACCAGGATGTCTCTCAAATAAGTGTTGAAGCATAACATGTCTTCCCTATAATTGGTCTGTGGGCGCTGGAGATTGTTAAGTGTCTAGACTTATTTTGAAAGTTTCGGTGTTCCTAGACACCTTTATAGTTTGTGAAGATGACTAATAAGTGAAGACAAAATGATTGAAACTCTTTTAGGGAGAGCCATGATTGCATAAGGTGATATACATTGGTGTCCTTAACTTACACAGTCATTTATACTAACTGTGTCAGCTGTGTTTTTCTCTTGTCTCCTAATACTATTGTCGTTTCTATTAAGTCTGTAATAACAACTCCGATTAAAACTATACATTAACAACTGACTGCAAATTTTGGAGCATTGATCTTTCTAACATTTCTTATAAAAAAATTGAGATCGAGATGAGGTATAGTTACTTGTACCTTAGAGAGTTTTTGAGATAAACATATATAGTTCCCATCCGTAGTAGCAAGAATGATTCTGCAATTGTTCCACAATAGTTAGTGCACAATTACACACGGTTGAAAGAACTTGTTGGTTTTATGCTATAAAACAAACACACATATAGAAACTGATAAACAAGAAGCTCAACCGAAGGATATCCAAAGTCAAATGCATTAAACAACATTGGAGTACAAGTTATTGGTATTGATTGTTCCAAAACTAATCAGTTATACCCCACTTTTGTTACACAATAACACTTATCGTCGTTGTTGTTATATTTAAACAACCATCATGGATATTATTATTCTTTATTATATTCAAATGTCCAAAATGTTTATTGTCTTTATTATTATTCTTTAATACACCCAAACAGTCATTTATTTTTCCTATATATATAGCTTGTCCATCTTGTTTACGAACACACACATATTCACGTCTGCAATACAGAAGCTTATCAAGCACAACTCATTTCTATTTGTTCATTTTTGACTAATCAAACACAACTCTCTTCTTTCGTTCTTCTTTTTTCCTTGCTCTCAGAGACAGCTCCTACTCCGCCCTTTTGAGTGCATCAAAGCTGGTGGTGAAGGTGTTAAGCTTGGGGTTGGATGCCATTGTCCTGCTGCACCATAGAGGGGAAATTTTTGACTTAGGGCAATGATTTTCATAAAGACTTACATTTTAGATAAGCTGTTTTAATTTTATTTTAATGTTTTTTCACTAACAATCTACGTTGAAAAATTATTATTGCATTGTTACTGTTTGTTAAAATTTACTACAATTTTGCTGCTGCGTATTTATTTTATTAAAAGTCAAAATACGGTGCTGGTTTTTTTTGTATTGTTTGATTATTTCATGTGAGATATTTCTACATCATTGGTTCTGCACTTACTATTTCCCACATAGTTTCTGCACCTATAACTGTTGCCCAGAGGATTGTACTTAACTTAACTATATTAGAGCCTCTAGATGGGAGATGGTCTGAGAAAATTTTGTTTTCCTTTTAACAATATGAAATTAATTATGTATTGTTTTAATAGACTCCTAGTGACAATACCGACCCTAAGACAACAAAGGATAACCGTACTGTGAGGGGTGTGTTGCTCAACCATATGATAAACCATTTGTTTGATATCTACTGGAAGTAAAAAATTGCTAAGGAAATTTGAGATGCTTTAGAAGTGAAATATGGGATGGATGATGCTGGTACTAAGAAATATGCAGTTGCTAGGTGATTAAAATTTCCTGTTGGTGGTGATAAGCCCATTATGGGCCAATTACATGAGTAGAAAACCTAGTTACCGAAATCCTTGCTGAGGGTATGAACATGTGTGAGCTAGTTCAAGCAAATGCCCTTACTGAAAAACTACCTGTATCATATAATGAGTATAAAAACCAATTTAGACATAAGAAGAAAGACATGAAGCTTCAGAACTTAATAGGGTATATAAAGATTGAGGATGCCAATCGTACATAAGATAAGACTAAGTCACTCACGCTTGTCCCTACTATTAAGGCTCATGTGATAGAAGGTAGAAATATGGGTAACTTTAATAAGAATGGTGGATAAAACAAGTCCTTCAACACTAATAAGCACGGTCAATTTAAGCACGAAAGAATTGGTCATGATTGTTGGTGGTGTCACAAGCTAAGCCATCCTGTAGCTTTTTGCCAAGCTAGAATCAATTATGAAAAAAAGGGTCAAGGACAAAAACCATGACAGTTTGGAAAGGATACCAGAAAGGATACCAATGAGGTAACCAGAAGAATTTTGGTAAACCTCAAGCTAACGTGGTTAAAGCTGCTGGTGGTGATGATGAAGAGATCATTACTGTTGTGGTGTCTGAAGTTAACCTTGTTAGAAACTTGGTCAAGTTGATCATTGACATAGGAGGCACACGTAATATCTACACCAACATGGACCTATTCAAGGAGTTAAATGATGTTGCTGATAGTGAATTTGTATACATGTGCAACTTCACCAAAGTTCCTACCTAAGGTCACTATCAAATTCACTTCTAGAAAAGCGTTGACATTAGAAAATGTTTTATTTGTTCCTGATGTACATAGAAACTTGATTTCTAGTGCATTGCTTAACAAAGTTGGTGTTAAACTAACCTTTGATTATGATAAGCTAGTTTTGACTAAGAATGAGAACTCTGTTGGAAAAGGATTTTGTAATGGAGGCTTATTTATATTTGATATTGAAATGAATGCATCTACTTCTTTTGCTTATACTATTAAGTCTCTAGACATATGACACTCGATACTTGGGCATGTGAAAGTGAGGTCAATTAAAAGAGTGCAAAGTTTAAACTTATTGCCTAAAATCACTAATGAAATGGAAAGATGTCAAATTTGTGTTAAAGCTAAACATTCTAAGAAACCTTTTAAATCAATGATCGAGAGAGAGTCACAATTGTTGGACTTGGTGCATGCAGATTTAGCTGATTTTAAGAATTGTATGAGAAGGAGGCACGAGATATTATATTACCTTTGTTGATGATTGTTCTAGATTTACCAAGTTTTACTTATTCAAAAATAAAAGTAATGCAAAGGAAATGTTTACGAAATGCAAAGCTGAGGTTGAGAACCAATTGGAAAGAAAAATTAAGAGATTAAGGTCTGATCAAGTAGGTGATTGTAGTATTGATTTTCTTACTAATTTTTGTGAAAAATTGGTATTATTCATGAGCTTTCAACCTCTTATACACATGAAAAAATGGAATAACTGAGAGAAAAAATCAAACACTTAAGGAAATGATGAATGCAATGTTGATTTCCTCAAGATTACCTGATTTTATGTAGGGGGAGCTATTTTTCAACTTGTTATGTTCTAAATAGAGTCCCTCATAAGAAATTAGTTCAAGCCTCTTATGAAATTTGGAAAGGTTATCCATCTAACTTGCGTTTTTTGAAAGTGTGGGCATGTCTTGCTAAGATTGCTATACCTGAACATAAGAGGATTGGGCCTAAGACTATTGATTCAATCTTTGTGGGATATGCCTCTAATAGTGCTGCCTATAGATTTGTCTAACACTTATGGATCAATTATGGAGTCAAAAGATGTAGTGTTCTTTGAGGATATATTTCCTATGAAAGTGAGTGTGCAAGTTCCTAGAGAATTTGTCCTTAGTTGTTCTACCAATGATGGCATAGAGGAAGAGAAAATTATTGAACTAAGGAGAAGCAAAAGAGCCAGAGTATCTACTAGTTTTGGTTATTATTTTATTACATCTTTTATGGTGACAAAACCTAAGGAGATAGATGATGTTTTTGTGGTGACTTATATTATTGAGAAATATCCTAAAACTTATGAGGAAGTAATGAGATCTGTGGATGCTAAGTTTTGGAAGGAAGCCATAGATAGTAAATTAGAGTCAATCATGTCTAATAAAACTTAGGTTTTAGTTGATTTACCTTGAGGGTGTAAGCCTTTAGAGTGTAAGTGAATTTTCAAAAAGATATTCAGATCTGAAGGAACCATTAAGAGGTTCACGGTAAGACTTGTGATTAAAGGATTTAAACAAAAGGAAGGATTGGACTTTTTTGATACTTACTCTCTTGTTACTAAAATAACATATATAAGGATGTTGTTTGCTATTGCCTCGATATTTATGCTTCATATGCATCAAATGGATGTTAAGACAACTTTCTTGAATGGTGATCTAGATAAGGAAATTTATATAGTTTAGCTTAAGGGGTTTAGAGTGCTTGGTCAAGAACAAAAAATGTGTAAGTTATTTAAGTCTTTGTATTGACTTAAACAAGCTCCCAAGCAGTGACATGATAAATTTGAAAGTGAGATTTTCAAATATGGTGTCTCCTTTTGTGATGTTGATTCTTGCATTTACGTGAAATCTGATATCAATGATGGTGTAATCATAACTGTTTATGTGGATGATATGCTTATTTTTAGTATTAGTTTATCTATCATCACTACTACCAAGAGTTTGCTAAGGTCTTCTTTTGATATGAAAGATCTTGAACCTGTAGACTTTATTTTAGGAATCAAAGTTGATAAGATTGACCCTAGTTTTAGGTTGAATTAGACTCATTATATTGAGAAAATTTTGAATAAGTTTGGTTACAGTGATGTTGATCCAGTCAAGACTCATTCTGATGCTAGTGTTTCTTTAAAGAAAAATCTTGGTGACAGTGTAAACCAAGTTGAGTATGCTAAAACTTTCAGTAGTATGATGTTTTTGATGAACTATTTTCGTCCTGATATTGCATACTGCATGAGTAGACTTAGTAGGTATACTCATAATCCTAGTCAAGAGTATTGGAATGCATTGATTCGTTTATTGAGGTATTTAAAAGGTACTATGCATTATGAATTATCTTTTGGTGGTCATCCTCCTTTATTAGAGGGGTATTCTTATGTTAACTGGGTTACGGAGAGTATGATATAAACTTTACCAGTGGTTATATTTTTACCTTAGTGGGACCTACTGTGTGTTGGAAATCATTCAAGCAAACGTGTATTGTAAGATCAACAATGGAGACTGAGTTTATGGCTTTGGAATTGGCATGACGGGAAGCTGAGTGACTAAGGAATCTCTTAGTAGACATCCCACTTTGGGAAAAACTAATTCCTTCTGTGTTCCTTCATTGTGATTCGTAGGTTGCCATTCATGTTGCCAAGAATAAGGCATATCAGATTGAGATATAAAATTGTCTGTACTTTAATTAGACATGGTGTAATTTCTCTAGACTATGTTAAGTTAAAGAGAAACTTAGCGAATCTGTTTACAAAAGCTTTGAATAAGAAACTAGTTTCAAAGCATGCTAAATGGGGCTGAGTAATTGTGTAACAATCTCGTGATGACACCCGTATTGAGAAACCAAGTTCAATGAGTCAAACGAAGTTACGTGGTGACCGCTTACTTGCACATTGTTTATGGAATAATACTGAGATACTCAGTTGTTAAATAACGTCCCTTAGCAGTTGGATTATTTAATCCCTAATGAGTTCTATAACCCAAGTTTGGGTGATTTGAACATTACATACTTGATGGATTCACCTACGTGATTGTGGGGGGCTAGCCACCCTCCTATAAGAGCATTTGGGCTATCTCTCTGGAGCGATCATGAAACCAAAGCAGTTTAAGGTTGTTTATTTCTTTAGCAGGTTTTTTCTCCGAATTCTTGGACACCAGGTTCAAGACTCATTTCACCTACTTGTTTGCCTATTTTTCTCCTAAATTGTTATAATTTATTCCTTAAGTTTTGGTCGAAACGGGGGATTGTTGGTATTGATTGTTTCAAAACTTGTCAGTTATACCCCACTTTTATTAGATAATAATGCTTATCATCGTTGCTATTATACTTGAACAACCATCATGGATATTATTATTCTTTATTATATCTAAACGTCCAAAACTTTTATTATTATTCTTTAATATACCTAAATAGTCATTTGTTTTTCTTATATATATAGCTTGTCCATCTTGTTTACGAACACACACATATTCACATCTGCTGTACAAAAGCTTATCAAGCACAACTCATTTCTATTTGTTCATTTTGGACTCATCAAACACAACTCTTTTCTTTCGTTCTTCGCTTTTCCTTGCTCTTGGAGACCGTTCCTACTCTGCCCTTTGGAGCGCACTGAAGCTGGTAGAAAAGGCATTAACCCTGAACTCGGATCCCATTGTCCTGCTGCACCATAGAGGGGGAATTTTTGACTTAAAATAATAATTTTCACGATGTTTTGTATTGTTAGAGAGACTGTTTCTGTGGTTGAATAACTCATTCAACAAAAACAATCTACATATCCCCTCCTCTTCAAACAGTCAAAACAAACTAGACCATCAGCCCTAAACTGACATGCAAATCTAAGGAGAAGTACCATGGTTAATTGATCTAGAAAATTAAACTTATGGTAGAATATGGAATTTATAAAGCCGAGATATCACCCGTAAGAGCTCAAACAACAAATAAGTAAAAGTCTTATGAAATGAATTGAGCATAGTCGCAGAGTAAAGTTACCAGGATTAGGAAACAAATGGTCTAGGGTCGTTATTCCATGTCAGGAGCTTTTCTGGACTGAAAATAGCTTTTGCTACTGACAATTTCTTTTGGGTCAAAAGACGTTCTTCATTATCATGCTTCTTCAATCAATATATACAAAAGATTACAGTCCAAACTCCAGAACATTTTAAACCTTAAACTCACACCTAACTCTCCTAATACATAGCTAATATGTCTTATAATTTAGGCAAGAAAATAAATAAATATTTACATAAATGTCACTCAGTAATCCCCTTAAAATGGAGCATGCGGGCTATAAATGCCCAACTTCAATTGCGAAGAAGATACTTGAATTGAAGTTGTCCCAACGTTTTAGTAAATGTATCAGCTAATTGCTCATGCAAACGCACCTGTTGGGTTGCTTTATCCCCGGAATGAACTTGGTCATGAACTTAGCAACAAGCTACTTCAATGTATTTGGTACGTTCATAAAACACATGATTTGAAGCAATATATAGTATCGTCTTATTGTCACAAAACAACTGCATAGACCCAGAAAGATTTATACCCAAAGAACGTAACAATGCCTGAAGCCAAGAAAGTGCAACTCATCATAGCCATAGCAACTCATCATAGCCATAAAGCGATATTGTGCCTCCGCAGAGGAGCAACATACGGCTTGTTGTCTCTTAGTCTTCCGTGAGATAGGAGAGTGAAACATACAAAGTACCCAGTTAAAGAACGTCTACTCAAAGGACAACTCACCCAATCAAAATCGCAGTACCCATATAAGTGCGAGTCCGGATCCTCTGTCGAAGCTACCCTGTCTTATTCTGTCGAATAACAATAACGACGTCGTTTTTGTATTAAATTGGACAGCGCTGTTAATTGTTGACAAACAGTCTGGGTCCCACCTGCTAGAGCCGATATTGACAGATCCAAAGCCAGCTTTTTGTTAGACAAAGCCATTTTTGGATATCTGTCAACGTTTTTTGAAAGCCAAATCCAAACAAAAAACGTTGGGATTTGTTGTTTATCGTTATTCTAAGAACAAAATTAATGATAAACAAGAATTTAATGATATTATAAAATATCATTAATTAAAAAAATAAATTATTAATAATAAGAATAATAGTAAGTAGAAAATTAATAATTATCAAAATTTATAACAATTAAATTTAATAAGAATAGTTAAATAACCATAATAATTTTTAATAATAATATAATGGTGAATAATAATAAAGAATATAAAATTAGCACAACTTATAATAATTCCTGACATTATTTCTAAACTTACAAATTATAAGGAGATTATAATTATCACAATTGAAAACTCCTTAAAATAATAAGAATAATTAAAGAAACTAAAAGTTATTATAATAATAATTATTTCTAAATTAAATTAAAACTGATTATAAGGAAATACAAAAACGAGCATATAATTTTGTCCTTATTATTAATGACGAATTTAATAATATAATTTAATATAATCAATACCTAAATAATTTAAAATTAAATTAAAACTGATTATAAGGAATTAGCAAAAATAAGCATATACTTTTTTCCTCATTATTATCAAGAACAACATTAATATTAATGACAAAATTAGTCATATAATTTAATATA
>JANPWT010000245.1:4644867-4659305 GCA_024678245.1 Erythroxylum densum
GGATCCAACAAGAGTACTTATCGACATTCATTAGGATGTTTATGATATTAGATAAGCTAGGCTTAGCCCAATTTATTTTATTAAACAATGTCTTTTCTTTGATTTTATAGTGATAGCATAGTTGGATGAGGAAGGGGAAGGCATCGCAATGTGAGACCTTAGCAACCCAAGCCGGAAGAACATAATGCAGAAGCAGTCGCAGAACCCACGATAACTAGCTCTTCGACTCATCAGCAGCCTCAAACCGTAACATAACTAGCGGTAACACAGCCGGATTTACCACCGGTGTCGAGGGAAGATTTGTAGCAGGTGGTGACATGGTGGGCACAGTACATTGCGCAGCAGCAGCCTGGGGTTGGAGCGCCACAGATGCCCCCACAAGTACCGCCACCACAGTAGCTAGTAGTGGTACCTAGTCATACACCAGGGCAACACCTGATGCTTGAAATCTCGGGTTATATCAAAGAGGCAAGGAACCTCGGGTGTAGTACTTTTGATGGATGTGATGGTGTTACAGAGGTCAAAACCTGGATGAGACAAACCGCGGAGACATTTCATGATATGGGGATGCCTGATGAGATGAAGCTGAAGGTTGTCATCTAATTGTTGAAGGGCAATTCTAGAGTTTGTAGGGAAAATGTCCAGGGTAGTTACCATAATCAGATGACCTGGAGAGATTTTATCAGTGAATTCAACGAACAATACTACACTAGATTTGATCGAGATCAGAAGAAGGCTGCCTTCTTGACACTAACATAGGGGAATAGCTTGGTGCACGAGTTTGAGATAGAGTTGAGGGAGCTCACCACCTATGTCCCTGAATATGTGGCTGATGAAGAGAATTTGTGTGTTCGGTTTGAGACAGGACTGCATTTGGCTATCCGGGAGAGGATGATAGTTACCTCAACTACCACATTTAAGGAGATGGTACAGTCGGCTAAAAGAGCCAAGAAGTTGGTGAAAGAGCATGGGAGATAGTGGGAAGAAAGGAACCGAAAAAGGAAGGGAGGAGATTCTTTCAGTTAGCAGCTTAAGAGGAGTCATGATAATTCAACTCCAGGTAGTATTGGAGGCACTACATCATCAACTGCCCACTTACGGTTACCACGACTAGGGGGTTAGAGCACTGCCCCTACTACTAGCTTTGCTTCTCGAGCTCGATCGATCATATCGGTCTGAGCAGTGTAGAAATTATAGAAAGGTACATACAGGTAGCTGTACAAAGCCGAGAAAGTGTTTTCAGTGTGGAGAGACAGGGCACTTGAGGAGAGATTTTCCATAATAAATTTGGACTTTGACTCAGGGAGGAGATAACTCAGTGCAGTCGGTGAGACACATAGGGGAGACTGTCAGAGCAGGTCCTCAGTCTTTTGGATCTACACAAAGGACTACTGTGGGTAGTAGTGCACCTCTAGCCGATCAGCAATGCCTAGCTTTGTGAGCTCAAACAAAAGTTTATGCAATGATGAAGGAGGACGTTCAAGCAAATCTAGACACGATTACAGGTATTTTCTGAATGAACATTTCTTTATTGTTGTATTGCTACATTTTATGTTTGATTTGTATAGTATCGGTAAATTCTTAAATAGTGTGAATGCTAACTTATAGTGTTATAAGGTGTTATGTGTGTTCTCGGTAAAGATGCTAAAGTATTGATCGACACTAGCGCGCAAAGGTCTTTAATCAATGTGACCTTTGCTAAGGATATTCGTCATCTCCTAGAGCCGTTAGATCCTCCTCTCATCGTAGTCACTCCTCTTGGAGAGCAAGTGGCTTGTGACGAAGTATATACAACTTGTGAGATAAAGATTGATGATGTTGTGTTACAGGCAGATCTTATTCCCCTCGATCTTCGAGATTTCGAGGTGATATTAGGGATTGACTGATTAGAAAGGTATCGCACTAGGGTTGATTGTTTTAAGAAAGAGGTGGAGTTTGAACCTCAAGATGGACTCCGATTAAATTTACTGATGACCAATTAGTATTCCCGAGTTGTTTGATATCGGTGATCAAGGCTAAGAGGTTGATTCATCAGGGATGCTAGGCATTCCTTACGCATGTGATTGACAAAAGATGTCCCTATTGTGTGCAAGTTTCCTGATGTTTTATTGGAGGAGTTGCTTGGATTGCCAGCTGATTGAGAATTTGATTTCATTATTGACTTAGTCTAGGGGACAACACCAATATTTATTCCATCGTATTATATGGCACCGACAGAATTGAAAGAGCTGCAGATTCAACTACAAGAGTTGTTGGACAAGGGTTTTATCAGACCAAGTCATTCACCGTAGGGAGCACCAATATTATTTGTTAAAAAGAAGGATCAAACCCTCTGCTTATATGTTAATTATCGATACTTAAACAGGGTTACCATCAAGAATAAATACCCACTTCTCAGGGTTGATGGTTTATTTGATCAGTTAAGAGGAGCTACAGTATTCTCAAAGATAGATCTAAGGTCTGGGTACTATCAGTTGAAGATTGATGAGAAAGATGTGTATAAGACTGCTTTCAGGATGAGGTAGGGATATTATGAATTTTTAATGATGTCATTTGGATTGACAAATACACCTGCAGTATTTATGGATTTCATAAATAGGGTATTTCATCCCTATTTGGATCAGTTTATCATAGTCTTCATTGATGATCTTCTAATTTATTCTAAGAATGAAGAGAAGCATGCTAGACATCTCCGGATTGTGCTACAAATACTTCGCGAAAGGCAGTTGTATGCGAAGTTCTCAAGTGTGAATTTTGGCTAAGGGAGATAAGATTCCTTGGGCATGTTGTGTCAGGGGAATATATTTTTGTCGACTCAAAGAAAGTTGAAGCTATACTTGAATGGGAGCAACCTAAGAATGTCACAGAAGTCTGTAGTTTTCTGGGGTTAGCTAGTTATTATCGAAGATTTATTGAGGGTTTCTCAATGCTTATAGCCCCTTTGTCGAGGCTTACTCGGAAGGAAATAAAATTTTAGTGGGATGATAAATGAAAGGCGAGTTTCCAAGAGCTAAAGAGACGATTGGCTTCTGCACCAGTGCTTGCCTTACCTACCCTAGGGGTTGGGTATGAGATATACAATGATGCCAGTCGCCAGGGACTTAGTTGTGTACTTATGCAGACTAGGCGAGTGATCGCATATGCTTCTAGATAGCTGAAGAAGCACGAGCTAAATTACCCTACACATGATTTGGAGCTTGCAACGATAGTATTTGCACTCAAGATTTGGAGGCACTATCTTTATGGGGAGACTTGTTGTATATACATTGACCATAAGAGTCTGAAATATCTAACGACACAGAAGGAGCTAAACCTTAGACAAAGGAGATGGTTGGAATTGATTAAAGATTATGACTTAATAATCGACTATCATCCGAGAACAACAAATGTGGTAGTCAATGCATTGAGTCGTAAGTCCTGTTCGGCTGTAACTGTTAAGCAAGATCCTTATATGACCCATTTGTTGAGCATGTGAATCCTTGGGGTTAGACTCTCAGTGGCAGAGGAGGATAGAACATTGTTAGCAAGGTTTGAAGTCCGGCCTACATTACTTGACAAGATCAGGAGATCACAGGATAATGATCCCGAGTTAAAAGTTATTTAGGAGAAATTGCCATCCAAAGAGAGTGAGGGATTCAGACTAAGAGAAGAAGGGTTATTAGGCTTCAAAGATAGAGTTTGTGTGCCGAACCTGAGACCTATCTTGAAGCAAGCTCACAGTTCATCTTATGTTATGCATCTTGGTAGTACCAACATGTATCGAACTCTTAAAGAGAGTTATTGGTGGTCAGGGATGAAGAGAGAGATAGCAGAATTTGTGACCAGATGCCTTCCCTATCAACAAATTAAAGTAAAGCATCAGAAACTAGCAGGTATGTTACAGTTTTTGCCTATTCCGGAACAAAAGTAGGAGCATGTGACAATGGAGTTTGTAATTGGGCTACCTCGTACATCAAAGGGTCATGATGCTATAAGGGTTATAGTGGACAAATTAACGAAGTCTGCTTATTTTCTGCTTGTCCACATAACCTATTCATTAGAAAATTGACAAAGCTATATATCGACGAGATTGTGAAGCTACACGGGGTGTTAGTTTCTATAGTATCAGATAGGGATCCGAGATTCATCTCACGATTTTGGCCAAAATTTCAAGAATCTTTAGGGACTAAACTAAAGTTTAGTATTATCAGTAAGAGAGGACCATTCAAACACTGGAGGACATACTGAGAGCATGTGTAATGGAATTCTAAGGGAGTTGGGACCGACACTAGCCTTTGATTGAGTTTGCTTATAACAATAGTTATCAGACAAGTATCGGTATGCCACCTTATGAAGCACTTTATAGGAGAAAGTGCAGGACATCTCTGTGATGGGATGAGGTTGGTACGGCCAAAATAGAAGGAGTTGAATTGATAGAAGTCACCACTTAGAAGATAAAAATCATTCGAGAGAAGATGAAGATCGCCCAGGATCGACAAAAGAGTTATGTGGATAATAAGCGATGACCATTAGAGTTTGCAGTTGGTGATAGGGTCTTTCTTCGGATATCGTCATGGAAAGGTATCATCAGATTTCAGAGTCAAGAGAAGCTAAACCCTCGATATATCGGACCTTTATGGAGCGTGTCAGGACTATGGCGTATCAGTTGGAATTGCCACTGGGCTTTTATAGGATCCATAATGTATTCCATGTCTCTATGCTTAAAAAGTACTTACTGGATCCATCTCATGTTTTGGAGACACCTCCCATAGAGTTGAGAGAAGACCTGAGTTTTGAGGTGAAATCAGTGCAGATTTTGGATTGACAGACAAAAAAATTTCGCAGCAAGGAGGTACCCACATTTAAGGTTTTTTAGAGGAGCGATAAGGTCGAGGAGATGACATGGGAGTTTGAGGATACTATGAGACGTCAGTACCCCTATTTATTTATGTCCTTGACTTAGGAGTTTTGAGGATGAAACTCTTTTAAGGAGGGGAGGATTTGTAACACCAGATTTTCAGAGCCCTTTCGTGTTGTACTATATTTAGAGATACTACTATATATTGGTTTATACATATGACTGTATATAAGCTCAAAGATGTATTTAATTCATTTGGGTGTATATGTTAATGATTTAATGTTATATGCCCTTATATGAACTTAGAATTTATCGATATACATAATCTTGGAGTTTTTCGACATGTGAGCTTTTAAGTGGATAAAACTGAGTCCATTGGATGGATATGACTTTGGTGATTAAATTAAACGTGTTCTAATGGCTTATAAGTGATTAGACATGATTTATAGACTTACTGGATACTTAGAAAGCTTATTTGGAAAAGTTGATGTATATAAGGGCTTATTTGCAAATTGTCAAAAGTTAAAGGAATTAAATGTAATTTTTCAACTCTTGGAGGACCAATTTGTAATTTTATAAAGTTAAGGAGATTTCAAAAGTCCGAGGACCAAAATGAAAATAAAAGTTTTGGTGATTCCCAAATTTTGGGCTTAATTGTAAATTTAGGAAAAGTTTGGGGTATAATGGTAATTTCATATAACTAAGGACAAATTGGTAAATTCACCATGTTTGGTCAAAGAAGAGTCAAATTCTAGACCCTTCTACATGGTGTGGCTATGCAACCCCTTTATTTAGACGTTAAAACACTTAGTTTAAATTAAAAGAAAGTAGAAGAGAGGAGAAGAAGGAGAGTTTCAGCTATACATAAAATTCCACCATCTTTTTGATTCCAAGCTAATTTGGGTCAAGGAACTCAAATCTATCCTTAGATTTGAGAAATTCTCAAAGGATTTGAAGATATCATTAAAGGAAAGTATAGGTAAATTTTGTCTCATCTCTCTCTACATTATAATTTTGATTTTGGTGTTAAGATATGTTGTTTTTCATACTTGAATATGCATGAAACATGATTTAGATTAATGAAATGTGACGAGGAGAGGGTTATTTAAGTCAAAACTAAAATTATCTCTTTTTGGTGAAAGTTTGTGAATTTTTGAATATCTTTTGAAATTGATAATCTAAATGAATTCTATGGTGTTAATTATACATGTATGATGTGGATTGATGATAAAGAATGAAGAAGATGTATGTTGGTTAAGGTTGAGCCGAAATAATGGAGAAGAGGTGGATTAATGTAATGAGTTGTGCAATTGATAAATATAGCTTAAATGAAGGGAATTGGGTTTGAATGGAGGGGTGGAATGTGTCATTGATTGGAAGTGTTACTATATGACATGATAAGAACATGAATTATTATGATAAAGTCTTGGAAATGTGACTTGAGAATCATGCACATTAGGTGTTTGATAAAATGTCTATGTGAACTTGGCTTAGGATTTAAAACTTTATAATGTTATGCATTGGAAAATACTTTTATGTTTACTTAGAGTGAACTTAACTTGTTGCTTAGATTAACGAGTAATGGTATAATGTGATTGGATAAAGATGTGCTTAACTATATGTTGAAATGAGTAAGTAGTGGATTAAAGGCATTAAATGCCTTAGAAACAAAAGAAAAGTTAATGGGAATAGGAAGGAAGTAACCATGTGAGAAGTTTAATGGTCAGATTCTATAGCTTATAGGGAGTGATAGTATGTTTTATACACTTATGTGAAGGTATATAAATATAAAATTTATATTTAAGTAGTAACTTCATTGTATATATTTTATGTATAAAGGCTCAGGAGCTAGGAATCAAGGATCTTGTACCGAGAATTTTTTAAGGCAACGTAGTGCACACCTTCTTTTGAGGTGACTCGGGAAAACCATATTTCTCAAATAGGATTAGAACATCCTAAGACAAGCATGATGACTTATATATGAATTTTGAACCTAGGCAACGTGTGGTAGAATTGAATTTCAAATGGAGCTTATATGCTTAGGTATTTATTAAGTGATATTGTTTTGAATAACTTTTTGCACTTGGAGTGCAACTGATGTTTTCATTACGTATTTTGAAAAATGATATTGTTTTCAACAAACCTGCAATTAAAATGCAATGGATAACATTTATTTTTCTGAAACTATATTTTTGAGCAACTTTGCACTTAGAATGCGAAATATGACTTTTATTGCATGAAATAATGTTTTGAAATTTACATATGATTAACTGCATGTTTATGTTCTCTTTTGGCTTAGAGTCATAACAAGGTTTCATTTTATCAGTTGGACCGATAAACAAGAACATAGTGCCTTATTTGATTTTTGTGATTGGTGAGGAAACGATTGTCCAATCTTGTACTAGGCACAACTGATTAAGCGACCCTCATATCTTTGACGCTGGTATATAAAAGTTGAGTCACCTTATCGACACTTTTATATGGGACTCGCGGGTGATTCCACACCTAGGGTCTAGACACCGACGAGGTCATCACCTAGGGTCATAATGCTTTTGTCAACTGTAGTTCGGACTCACCACGGATGAAAGTCGAGCTAACACCGAGGATCGGTGGGTGTGCACACTAGTTTGACCGACTAGTAGTGTCACACATGATTGTTTTGGATTATTCTGGGATTTATTTTTTGACGAGATTTGATTTACACAAGTGATGTTTTTTCTGCTTTTGAGTACTGGAATTGGAACCTATGTTCACCGGATGATTGATTAATAGGCTAGGCCTATATAATTCATAACCAGTATACGTTGAGTCATAGGCTAGGCCTATGTGTTTCTATGTGATGTATGTTCACTTCAAAGGTAATCTACACCGCTTTGGTGTATATCGAGTTCTATTTACGATATATGTTTTCCCTGCTCATTGAGTACATAGTGTACTCACCTCCCTCCGCTTCCCAACCATGCAGGTTAATTTAGTGAGCTTGAAGTGATGAG
The DNA here is from genome assembly GCA_024678245.1 of Erythroxylum densum. Classification (NCBI taxonomy): domain Eukaryota; kingdom Viridiplantae; phylum Streptophyta; class Magnoliopsida; order Malpighiales; family Erythroxylaceae; genus Erythroxylum; species Erythroxylum densum. Next base: position 4,652,698 of record JANPWT010000245.1, read on the forward strand.
TAGATCGTGTGGTCTTTTGACAGTTTCGGGATATTACCGCACGTGGGTAATTTCTATTTTGTACTTTAGTTGTATAGCGGCTTATAAACTGTTTTACTACTTTTATTAGAATTGGTTGTGTTAATATAGTTTATGATTATATAAATTTAACTTTTGACTGCTTGTTGTTGAAAAAGACTTCAAGTATGAACTTTTGATACTGTTATTGAGATTGCCTTAACTGGACTTTAAAGTCCTCAAGTTGTGGTTGAATGTGAATATAGAAGTGTGTTTAAAATTGATTTTAGGTTTTGAAAATTTTAAAATACAGTCGTTGTGCTGTCCAAATTTTTCAACAAAAAAAAAAGATATGCAGTTAGCCTTACATAGTCAAATTAAGGATATCGTAAGTGTCCCGGTTATACGGTGATTGTTATGGACTTAATGTGGTACCGGCTCGTGTCAGACCAAGCGACTACCTATTGCTAAGTTCAAGCATTGCTTGGACTTAGCCAGTATTCTTGATACTTGAGCACCCTTTGGGGCTTACAGCGAAGAGAGCTCCTACTTTCGGTCTTGTGTAAAGGTAGAGATTTGTTGGCATAATGACCTAAGCGTTCAAGATTCCTACTCTGTGAAGATTTCTGCTATGTGTAGGTTTTCTTTTCTTTTTTGACACAATTTCTAAATTCCTACTTTGTGTAGATTTCATACCCTAGGGTTATACTACTATATAAACACCCCTTGGAGTCCTTTGTAACATCGTATTAATGTACTCTTCATTAGTCCTCGGGTTTGTGAGAGAGAAAGAGAACATTTGTAATTTTTCTTTCTTTGACATAGTGCATATTTTCAGGCTCTCTTCACTTTGTGGGTTTTTTCTCTTGGCACTCAAGTTTCCCACATAAAAATTCATTGTTTCCTACTTTTTTTTATTTACTTGATTAATTTCATTATTTTCGCAACGACTAGTACAACAATAAAATATCTAATTTCACACATTTATTTTGTTAAATTTAAGAATATTATTGTGGTAACGGTCAGTTGCTTTGAAGTTTGTTTTATTGTTTGTAATCAGATAGTGAAACTGAATTATAGTCAACTTCGCTCTAAAACTATAAAAACTTAATCTGTACTGGAAATTGGTTAAATAGTAAAACTATTTAAGATAAACTTTATAATTTTAGTAATCATCTATCATATTATCTTATTTTTATATTATGATAGATTTAAAAATGTGAATATAACGAAATTATTTATCCAATTAAAAGTTTTTTTGAAGAAATATTCAATAATCAAAGCATATCTATTTGTTAATTCTACGTAAATAAAATAATATTTAATCATAAATGTATATCTATTTATTAATTACTTAATACAATTTATATAATAATGTTTTCTATATATAAATGAAGTAATTAACTACCCTATCTTCTTATAACGCTTACACCATTCGCCGATTTGTAAGTTAGCAGTCTCCTACATCATTATAAAAGTAACTTCAAAAACTTGGACAATAACAGGATGCAATTAGTTTAACATCATCAATGACTCAAAACCTAGGTGGAGACTTGGCTGATGGTCAACACAAGCTGATTGAACATTCAAAAATCCATAAGTGACATAAATCAACGGTCCAGTTGCTTGTTTACATAAAATAGCACTAGTTCTTTGTTTCTTCAATCTGTTGAGAAGCTTAAATGCAAGAGTGTTAATCTTAATATTCTCCACAGATTAATCAATAAAACCTTATGTATGTAACTTCAGAGCTTACGTTAACAGGCTGAAGAACCGTTGAATCCCACCCAAGTATTATCCAGATTAGCCGGCGAGGGAATCCATTATGGCTGATGTGTCAATCGGAACCTTATATGTAGGAAGACATTCATGTTCTTAAGGCCTGGTAAATTGTTTCAACTGAATACCAAGTTACACATTAGTGATGAGATGCATACACTAATAGTAATCGAACGGTATTTTATTTTAAGCCCAGTTTGAATGGAACTCATTTTCTCTTTCAGATATAGGCATTTGCATATTTTTGGCACATCCTCTGCTTTGTTCATTGCCAATGTCTTTGAATATTTGAAAAAAATAAAATAGATCGTTTGGCCACTGGGTATAATGAAACTTGAGCTTAAACCAAATATGGTGAGACGTTCCTTTGGTAGTTTATGGAAATGCTTACCACCAGCGCTAGTATAAGTATTTTCTAATATTTTAAAATTTTAACCGAAAGCTAAATCAGTAAGGCAACAGATTTAGAGTTTAAAAAGTTCAACTAATATTAGACTATCATAAAACTAGTTAAAAATTTAATAAAATTGAAGAATTTGAAATGTGTTAGATTTTAACTTAGTATTTAAGCAACTTACTGAAATATCATAACCATTTAGACTCTCATTGAAAGGCAAATTCAATGTAAAAGGTTTCTCGTTTTGTAAGGGTTGAATGAGGGTCATAAATTGCACACAGAGACGGAGCCACTTAGGGCCTAGTGGTGCATTGGGTTCCCCAAAATCTTAAAAAATTAAATATATATAAGGATAGAGTTATTTGAAGTTTAATGGTACACTGGATCCCCTAAAATTTAAAAAAATACATATTTGGGCCCTCCTATTTTAAATTCTTGGCTTCGTCACTGATTGCACACAACTTTCCTTTTGTATTTTATAAAAATGTTTCTGAGACTCAAACTCATGGCTGTAACCGGAATAACTTTATCAATTGTCCTTCAACCATTTAGATTCTCATTATACCATAAAGATAAAATGTTTTGGAATTTTGTGTTAAAAAATTAATAATGCAATCAACAAAAAATGTGCTCAATAACATAACAAACATTTGAAAATAATAGAAATTTAAATTCATATTTAAAGATTTGAAACTGATATTTAAAATCTTCAAAAAAAAATCTAGCTTAAGCCTTAATTAAGAGGTGAAACCAAGCTTCCAACGTTTGTGGCCAACAAAAACCGTCTAGGAGCTCCACCAACGTTGATTCTTCGAAAAGTCTTATGCTTAGGATCATACACAACACTTGCCCTCTCACCTGCCTCAATTACTATCTCACCATTCTTCAAAATTGCTAAAGGCCTCAAGAACATGTAGCAGTGATTCACAATTTCAGGCCTTCCGATTACAAATAATAAATTCCAAGACTCCTTAACACAATAGTCTTTCATGGACCAGATATCGACCCCATCATTGCTCCTAAGATAAAACATTGACAAGTATCCAGCACCCAATGAGCCCACCTCCATGTGTGTATCTTCAGGATAGTTGGTGTCTGGTTGTGGAATCTCCTTGAACTCTTCTCTGTTCATGTCAAAAGAAACTACCAAGGAAGTCACTCTTTGCCCCGTAACACGAGACGCTTTCCATATAAAATATTCATTGCCAAGCCATATAGCAGTTCTGTAGCCAAGATGGAAAGGGATGACTCCAATTTTCTTCCACTTGTTTGTGCTCAAAGAGTAGATTCTAGCTTCACATCGGTAAGATTCAATGTCGAGGAAAGGTTTGTCGTAGAGATAAACACACCTCACAATTTTGTAATCATTCTCTGACTGGTGAAAACCGAAGCCAATGGTGGTAAAACATGAACCCTCAGTGGCTGGCACGTCAAAGTATGGGGAAGGAAGCTTTCTGGAGACTCCTATGGAGGGATTATAGAGAAAGATATCTTCATCGCAGAGCTGGTCCGATATGCAAAGCAAGCCGTTGCAAGAACCAGATAATTCCACTCTTTCCATGGATGAGGTAAAGGGTATGTGCAGCTTTCTGCACTTACTCCAATCTTCATCTTCAACAGAGAACAGCTTATGGTCAACCTTCATAATAAGGTTAGGATCTTCCGAAATTGCTCTTTGGAGATGTTGCTTGACAAAAACTGGATTTTTAAGCAAAAGGCTCATGGACTTGGATACACATTTGAAACGTGCAATGGATTTTACAGGTAGTCTACTGAAAATGTCAGTAAGGATATCGCCTGGTAGAGTAGCTGAGATCTCAGGGGATGTGGAGATATTGCTCAGTTGAGAAGAGGCTACCATTTTTAGCTACTGACATGGGAAATGCAAGCTCATAGTCTGCCAATAAGAGGAACGTGCACATTTATTGCAGTACAAGTCATTTGACTTTGCTGTAATAAATGATGGAAATCTGTGCAGATTGTAATCTTAATTCAGATTCTTGGGAAAATCTAAGAATGTCCGCAGCTCATCAATGTCTTATAAGATATAGTCATTGTTAAGTGATAAAAAATACAGGGCAGATTTTTCCCCCCTTTATTTAGTACTAAAATCTGATTATAAGATTTTGTGTTTCCATAAATGGCAATGCATAAACAAATAACAGATGAAGACAACAATTATGTTTGATATATATATAATATATGCATCTCACCAAGTTCTCTCCTTTTAAATAATGCCAACTTAACAGCTGATATTTAGCAAGATAGTGTTTAACACACAGGGTGATGATAGTTTATTAACCTTAAAAGCAATTCATCAATGTTCCTATCAGAAGTTCCGCCTTCACTGACTGCTTCCATGGCCAACACCCTCCATTTCTTAGCATTGTCTTTCAGCTCTCTCCCCTTTTGATCTCCTTCCATTACTTGTTTTATGCATCTCTCGATTTCTTCTTTCCTGAAAATTCCATTAGCTTCATCATCAAACTTCACTCTAAGTCCCACCTTCCATACATCTTCAACAAACTTAGCATTTGTGGGTTCGTCACTCCACACTGGCATTGCCACCATTGGTACTCCCAAGCTCAATGCCTCTATCGTCGAGTTCCAACCACAATGTGTAAGAAAACATCCCACAGCTTCATGAGATAGTATCTTGACCTGGTTACCCCAATTTACTATTAGTCCCTTGCCGGTCTCAGCTACCTCTTCTTTGAAAGTTTTTGGCAACTTTGCTTCCTCTAAAGGCCTGATTAACCACAAGAAGTGGAAATTGCTTTCCTTCAAGCCATAAGCAAGTTCCTCCAATTGCTTTTCACTTTGCTCCACCAGACTACCAAAGGCCACATACACAACTGACCCTATTGGCTTAGTATTAAGCCAATTGAAGATCTTTGATTTGTCTACCGTCCAGAAATCAAGACCGTAAGTTTCATCGTCTCGAATACTCTTATCTAGATAAAACGACGGAACAGTGGGTCCAATAGTTAATACTGGGCAGTCCTGTGACATCAAATCCACCACCTATAAGGGCAAATATATTAGTTGGCGTAATCCTTTTTCAATATAACCCCATGTCTGTAATGATGAGAAATCCTTGAAGCCTTTTTAATCGATTGTATGCAGAATTAATTTTCATATCTTAAGACATCCTTGAAAATCTCATGGTTAACATACCTGTTCCTCCAGCTTGTAGAATGTATTAATGAAGACACAGTCAGCTTGATCCAAGTTGGAGAACTGATCCATAAGCATCCCAAAGTTAAGCGGGTATGACCCTGGGACGCCGATGACCTTTGGCAAGTCACGATGCTCAAGCAACGGCAACCCAGGAATGGAGATCGGCGTTGAAGAAATTGGCAACTCCAACAATTTCCGATGAACTCTGTGATAGATGTACTCAACAGAACATGGTTGGGTGAAAAAACTCGCGACAAATAAGCCAAACTGTTTACCCACATCTAGAGCCCATGGCATGAAAGGCTCGTAGATTAAACACGTGATGGGGTTCAAAGAGTTCTCATATTTCCTGATGAGCCCAGCAAGTGATTGGGAGCCGACATCTCTTAGACTTGTGAAATAGGATTGATGGCTGTCAACTGAGTTAGATGATGCAAAAAGGTCTTCATCGAAGCCGTCTGATATCAAATCAAGGTGCACAGTGCCAATAGACGAGCCAAGGTTCATTGACTTGGACATGGCAAGAGTTGCTACAAGGGTGGCTTTGAGACCTTTGGAGACCAAACGCTTGGAGAACTGTAGCATCGGGTTGACATGGCTTTGTGCTGGGAATGGGAGCACTAGAGCATGCCCCTGGACCTTCTCTTCCATCTTTTCTCTGTCTTTCTCTCACAGGCCGAAACTCCTTGCAGGGTTGGAGGTTAAAGCATCAAAACAAGGACTGATTCAAGGACTTGGTTGGAAATTTTATGGAAACAACTTGTTCAATCAAGTGGGAATATGATGGCGACGGCCTAATCAATGAGGTTTCAAAATTACAAAAGTCTATAACATGTCTACATTAGTTTTATTTTATCTATCCTCCATTATCCTATTTTCTTCTTCTTTATTTCTCTTCTTTTGTGTTCGTGTGGTTGTTGTGAATGTTATAAATGCAGTTTCGGTATTAGCATCATTGGTTCTAATCAATGATCTGAGTTTCGTAGCGTACCGGCCGGAAACCGATACCGGTATTGGTTCGAAATTACCGAGTTTAAATTCCGGCTGGTACCGGCCGTTTTTAGTCGGTACCGGCCGGTACTGATGATTCCGGTAATTTTCGATTTTCCTAGGGACCTATTTGCAAAAAAAAAACTTTTAACCCTAAAAATATACCCAACCCCCCGGCCCCGACCTACTCGCTACTCTCCTCTTCTTCTCTCTTCTCGCCTACGCTCCTCCGTCCGTCTCCGCCGCCCTCGTCCGCCAGATCCGT
>JANPWT010000245.1:4750565-4766772 GCA_024678245.1 Erythroxylum densum
CTACTTGCATTTGTTTATATTCCGAACTTCCGGACAGCCCCAACATGGCCTGCATTGACACTACCGGTTGATCGTCTTCTGTAGGAATAAGCTCCACTTCATCCTCCTCTGTTTCCGATGACGTTCCTCCACTGTCATCTTCACCCATTACCACATAGAATTGAAGTTGACGCTTCTTACATTGGTGACCTACGTGGTATTTTTCGTCACACCAAAAACAAAGGCCTTTAGCCCTCTTGTCGTCAAAATCTCTACTACTGAAGCGCCTCTGCGCCTTCATTGGTCCCCCCACCAACGAAGGAGACCGCAATGATGGTGTAGGAGAGGGAGTGGGTAGTATCCCATCCGAGGGCGATCTACGCATGCTCAGAATGGGCTGAGTCATCCGTGTTCCCGACAGTGTTTTACCGTTGTCATTAGTACCCTTCATCAAAGCCCCTTGTCTCCCAGTCATTCCTTTCGTAGAATCCAAAATGACCTCCTGTTTTCTGGCTAAGGTATAAGCCTGATGCAATGAGTGTGGCTCATGGAGTTTCACTGTCACCCCTATCTCCGGCTTCAACCCCTTCACAAAGAAACCTACCAAGTAGTCCTCCGACAACATCAGTCTATTAGAGTGATGGTCGAATTGTGCGCAGTAGTTCAGCACTGATCCGTTCTGTTTCAACTCCTTGAAATCTCCGACAGGATCGTCGAAAATTTCAGCATCAAACCTCTGTTTCAGTGCCTTGGTTAATTCCTCCCACCCCACAGCTTCCAACACTTGCCGATTCCTTACATATAGACGGTACCACTCTTGGGCTCTTTCATCCATGTGTAATACAGCCACACTCACCTTCACATTCTTCGGTGTCTGGTCTAGGTTGAAGTACTGCTCACATTTGTATAACCACATTTTGACGTTCTCCCCGTCAAATAATGGAAACTCTATTCGGCTCAGTCTTACAGAAGAGTTCCCAGTGCGTTCTTGCGCCAACGAACTTCCCTGTGATGTTGTTTCTACCGAAATCGACTCGCTGGGTTTCTGGAGGCCTTGTAAAAGAAGAGCTCGAAGTTCCGACATCTCCTTCTCCACCTTCTCTTCTACCTTCTCCGTCCTATTCTGAATGTCCATGAACATCCTTTCCATGGAAGCCCGTAAACTTTCTTCCATTCTCCGAAGTTCAGCGTTCCTGGTGTTTTCAACCATCCTAGGAGTTCACAGAATCGTTTCTCTGATACCAAGTTGTTGTGAAAATAATTCGATTTAACGGAATACACGTACGGATTAAGGTTTTCAGAAGAGAGAAACGCTCAAGAAAGAGAAAGAATGCAAAATCAAGGAAAAGCAGAGATTCTTTATAGAGAGAGAAATCACAATCTGCACATAGACGATTACATAACAATAAAGCCGCACATGTTCGGCTTAAATATCGACGCAACCACTCCTCTAAAATTCATCCCAGACTCATACGATAGTTTCCCCTATTATTTAAACGATGCGTATCGCCTCTCTGTTAACTAAACTCACGTCCGTCTGCATTTTTATTCACCGTCGTCTTCTCCGGTTATCCCGTAACAGAGTCTTTTGCTCCCTGAATGTTCATGTGGTCTCTTGATTATAGTGGTTAACTGTTTTTTTTCAGTTTATTGGGGAAGAAACAACCGCTGCCAATGGTATCACTGAGCTGACTGATGAACCAACATGGATTGTTGATCCTCTTGATGGAACTACCAACTTTGTGCATGGGTATATGGAATCCGTCGTTTGATGTTCTGTTATTGTTTACATCTCCATTTCCATAATCATAACTATGCCAACATATTTGCTTGTAGTTTCCCATTTGTATGCATATCTATTGGCCTTACAATTGGCAAAATTCCCAAAGTAGGTGTGGTTTACAACCCAATAATGGAGGAGGTGAGATTTTTCTGCCTCAATGTGTAGAAGTAAATGACTATGTTTTGTTCTTCAGAGTAGTAAAGTTGATTCTTGACATGCCCTATCCAGTTTGTTATGCATCCCCAAATGATCCCTTACACAACTATAATCTCTACCTCGTTCCGATTTTTATGTTACAGTTTAGCACATGATCGGCACACTATGTCCTTTCAGTTTTTTGGTTTCGAGACATTATAGTCAGCTCAAAGAAGTAAAATCAGACAACCTTGCTTATGTTTGTCATACATTACTTTCTGCAATGTTTTTTTCCATGTAGCTTTTCACTGGTATTCATGGAAAAGGTGCTTTTTTGAATGGTAATCCCATAAAAGGTAAGCCATAAGTTAACTATTGTTGCCCCCTACTGCTGGCGCACTCTTCTTGTTAAACATCTTCATTTTCATCTTATGAAAATTGCAGTATCATCCCAAGCTGAGCTTGTGAAGTCTCTTCTTGTAACTGGGGTATGCGTTTTATCCTTCATTTATATGTCGACAACTTCATTTAAGATTCACGTTTACTCCTCCATACTTGCATGATGAATCTGTCACCCTCCTTCATCCTTCATAAGGAATCATGATGAGAACCTGTCTAATCAATATTTTACTTAGAGCAGGTTGGAACAAAACGTGATAAGTCAACTGTGGATGCTATTACAAATAGAATCAATTCTTTGCTTTTTAAGGTGAGACCATACATGAAGTTCTATGTTTGGTAAAATTGCATTAGAAATCTGCTAATGGAATATAAAACTTTCTTGCTACCAGGTGAGATCAGTCAGGATGAGTGGCTCTTGTGCATTGAATCTTTGTGGAATTGCATCTGGCAGGCTTGATTTGGTTTATGAAGCTGGATACGGGGGTCCATGGTATGTTTTAATAATTCATTTCAGAAAATTTTGGTGTGGGAATTAATCAAGTGATTGATGTGGTAACATGATTAATGTGAGCTATTCCTTTGCTCAGGGATGTAGCTGCTGGTGCTCTGATTGTAACAGAAGCTGGTGGACTTATTTTCGATCCGTAAGTGCCATCTTACCTACAGCAAACTGTGATTTGAAGGAAGTCTAGAACCAGTCCATATCATAACCTAGAATAACTTATATCAGTGAATATACAACTTCAATTGTCTATTTCCTTAATATTGAGATGTCAATAATGTAGTCAATCATGCGAGAAAAGTCAATATTTTAGGTTGCAAGACTTCAAACTATTTCCCTGACATTTACGTGCACAGATTTTCTTAGTTAGAAAAGCTTAAAGATTTGGTGTTGGTTGGTTTGCTTCAGATCTGGTAAAGATTTTGACATCACATCTCAAAGAGTTGCTGCTTCAAACCCACAGTTGAAGGATGCATTTGTTGAGGCTTTGGAGGAGGCAGAATGAAGAAGCAAATGAGATTCCACGAGATCACAGACAAATATGTTTTTGAAGATGATAGCTTTGCCTAGTCATTGTGAACAACATCTGCTGCACTCATTGATTACTCATAAATGTGAAAATGAAGCTGTATAATTTTCTAGAACCTCGGCACAACCAATTGTTTGATATGGTCCAATTTACTGAAAACTTCTGATTGTCACATCTGCTTGATCCACGGGGCTGTCTTACCAACAGATGTAGACAAATTCTCAATGGAATAGTTCACAGCACAATGATTGACAAATGAATGCCAACAAGAAAATAGACGAGTAAAAGAATCAGAGCCAATTGTCCAATTTACTGAAAACTCCTGATTGTCACGTCTGCTTGATCCACGGGCCATCTTACCAACAGATGTAGCCGAATTCTCGGTGGAAAAGTTCACAGCACAGAGATTGACAAATGAAGGCCAACAAGAAAATAGAGAATTAAAAGAGTCGTAAAAGTGAAATTCGGTAGGGACACTTCCAATTCTTCTCAAAACATGTATAAAAATGGATACTTGTACCCCTCCAAACTTGCTGATATATACCCAGAATTAGATACAACTTTGAGAATTATAACATAGATGTCATGAAGAAAACAATGGAATCACATGGTATATAATAAATATCTGAACAAGAAACAGACACATGAAATCTCAAGGAGAGTTTCAGACTAAACTTCCTATGACTACCCTGAGAAAAAACTTCAAAATCCTATACTCCCTCTAGCACTGGTGTAGTCAGATAGCAGCAACTCATAAATGGAAGACGAGGGAACAACTGCTATGACTTACCTGTTAAACAAAGTTACATAGAAATAAACAAAGAAACAACATAAAATGGAAAATACAGAGCCAAACACAAGCCACCTATGCCTCCTGATATTGCCTAGCATCATAACCATTTGTCTCATTCGATCCATTTATGCCGTAAGGCATCTTTGTTTCGGCCTCTGACCTTTTCCTCTTCATCACAACACACCAAGTATATCCTTCCAACGAAACGGCACTGACGGCCAAGGCAAGGACAACACCAATGTAGGCGTGCTTCCATTTCTCCTGAGGTTGTAAGATGTCCAAACCTTTGAATATGTTGATGACGCTGAGGATGATGACAGTGTATCCCACAGAATGGTGGTATAGGTTCCAGTAGAACCTGAACTTGTGATCAGGCTTTGGCCTTAAAAGCAAAGCAAAAACCTGGATTGTACGCAAAGCAATTTCTCTTTAATACCCTGACCCTGATAATAATTAATAATGAGAAAGTATATCATGAATCATGATACCTGAAGTGTTCCAAGACAGAACAGGACTATCCCAATTGTTCTATGAGCATTATACACTATACCCACAGATTCACTTCCCAGTTTGAGACCTGTACCCCATCCAGCAACCCCGACCATGTAGGCTATGGATTGACAAGTAACGTGAAGGTAAAACCAAGCAGGACCTGCAGATTTGAACACCTTCAGGTATCTTGCTATCAGAGCACCAATTGGCATCATAATTCCCCAGCTGGCTACATTCAGAACTCCGTGAACCTGACATTATTTTTTCAAATAATCATTAACAACTTGGGTTATTTATTGGTTGTGCCAATATGAAATATTGATCTGAAAGGAAGTAGCCGGAGATTTGATCATCCAAATCCAAAAATCCTTCAAGAACAGAGCATATTCTTCGGATAGAATCGAATTGTTGTTAAAACATTAAACAGAAACTATGCCATGTTTGAAGCCTGATCGAAGCATTATGCTGTCATATGATCGAGACATAATTAGCCATGATCTAACCAAAAACACTGGTTCAAGTCAGACATAGGAACCGAATAACAAGGAAGAACAGATCGTCCTTAAACACATATAGACATAGAAGACGGTGTTTGATTTGAAATACTTACATTTCTCCTCCTAAGCTTGTCGTTGCCTCCGGTAGTCCCAACCTGGCCGGAGAGAAGGTTAACAGTCCCCATAGATTGCACGTTAGCTCCAGTAGTAGCATGCACCTGAGGAGTACCACTGGAAACCAAACCATCCTGCCAAACCTGGTTCACAGTACCAGCACCAGTGATTGGAAGTCCTAGAGTAGCAAAGATTGTGATCTCGTTGTTTGCATAAGTAGCCGATAAACCTGAAACGTCAAAACTAAGTTTCCCCTCCGTCAACTGAGTCTGATAGCTGCCGACAGACGACGTATAAGCCCTCATGGCCCCACCAGATTGCTGGTATGCAACCAGAGCTTGTGATCCGACCATGCCGGTTCCAGTAGGATTTATAGCCCATGCAACCCAGTTAGAGGAAGAGACTCTTGTGTGCCTGTAGGCTATCTGTAGAGTGCTCGATGAAGAGTTGTAATTCCAATGAAGAAATGAGTTCAGATAAGGAAGATCGTTACATGCACTAAACACCTGGTTGCTGGAGAAGGTATAGCTAGAACAAGTCTGAGCATATGATGAGAGTGTCACAGAGAAGAGAACTGTGAGAGCTAACACAAATTCTAGTGTTGTGTCCATGGATGGAGATGACCCAAGATCAGAGGAATAAGGATTTTATATATGTATATATCTGAAGTTGGTGAGTTTATTTTGGCTTCGTGTAGGCGATGGCAACAAAGGAGAGGCGAATGGAGTTGATATATAAGGTAGAAGGTGGGTTTGGTTGTTGGACTTTTGTTGGGAAGCCATTATACATTAGATTAGATAGATACTAGAAGGTAGAGTTCATATTTTCTAATCAAGAACATGAAAAGAAGATTTTGAGAAGCAACTCTTGGAAGCTGAAGAAAAGAACCATTATGATTATTTTTCTATATTAAGTTACCGTTTTAGTAACATTTGATTAATTCATATATATCAAAAAAATTTAAAAAGGTGATTTTTTTAAAAATTGAAAACTATAAAAAAAATTATGAAAATTTAAATTTTTCTAAATTTTTTAAAACTTTTTAAAAAAGTTCTATCTCATTTATCCTTTTGCTTAAGACATTAATTTTTATTTGAATAATCTAAGTCTATTACTAACCAACCTTTTCTTTTTCAACAGAAGCTCTTGCCCATCTTCAACCATAATGTATACATGTTCATCCATCCATGTGTTTTGGAGCTTTAGGGTAATTCCATACCGCCATCGATGACTCATAGCTTGGTTGGTGAGCTATGATCCAATCTATCCCCCACTTAAAAGGAAGCTCTAATATATTATGAACATACCATAACCTCAATGACTTAAGAACCCTTTCCTTTGACACTTATTTTTCTTGCAACTCCAACTAGTTGAAGTCAATATACCTTATTTGGTTCAAGTGGTGCATGAAAGACTTCTCTAGCAGTTAATGATTGGAGTTCACTTTTTTCTACATATTAAAGATCAATTGTCTACTTTATATTAGTTTGATTTAAAAATATGTCATAAACATTAAAATATATTATTCCTTTCCGAGTTATTCTAAATAAATAAACTCATATGTTCAATAAAAGGGTTCTAAAATTTCACTACTACTACTACTACTACTACGATAACATCAACATAGAGTTAGAATGTAGCTCAAATGCGAAATTTGGAAATATTTAATAGTACTCAGTCGTATTTTTACAAAATAAAGAATTTGTTTTCAATAAACTTAAATATAGTGCAAATTAATGATAATATAAAATATCAATAAATACGTATAATTAAACATATAATAGTGAACACAAATGAACACTAATTAGAAGTGAAAAAAATGAACATAGTCAACATAACATAACCACTCTTAATAAGTTTGCGTCAACGAATTTGGACAACCAGAACTGGACCTAACCTGAAATATCGCTCAAAACGTCACCGTTTAAGCCAATGAATTAAAGGATTAGGTTGGGATTAGGTAAATGCGATCAGATAAAAAAAGCCAAATGATGTGGAGACTTGTTTCGTTGGTCAAACCAAATCCTTACTAGCCTCGTGTCTATAAACTTCAACGGGAACCACCTGCCACGTGGAAGTCATCAAGTCATACGGCTGACAGGACCCACACAACTCGTCATAACAATAAAATTAAAAATATAAAACAATTTATTCAAGACTAAGTCTATAGATATTTAATTCTTTTTAACAAAATGATGTTATTATATTTAGATAAATAGACTTAAATTTAGACTATAAATCGGTATATTAAAAATAACTAAATTTAGACAACCAAATCAAAAACTGTCATCCCTAAATTTGATATCTTCATGTTCTAAAATAAAGTATAACCTTTTACTCATTAAAAAGTTTGTCTTAAATTTCAATAATCATTATACGATAGGCTCAACTGAAAGAGCATAAGTAAGAGAATTTAAACACATAATCTTTTAACTTCATGCCCAACTCGACCACCACTAAAAGGCGTGTATGTATGTATTAACAATGTACAGTTGGGGTATTTTATAACTATATTACAAGTTCATATCATGAGGGTTCTGTCTACTACTGTAATATCGGTTATGACACAATCATTGACATTGTAATAATATAAACATATTGTTATAATATATGTATCCCAAAGAAACATGATCCTCTGATGATGGAATAGGAATGGTCTTTACAGATTGCATAACAAATTTAGAACAGGATTGTTCCGTGACAGGACCGAATCCATGATTTTCAGGAACTCCACTGGGTTTGGTTGTCGATTCTATGGTGTCCGAATCTGTGACTTGGAAAGCTGCAATATGGGTAACTTAAAATAATAGCAACGGTGATAGGGAGATCGTGTCTGGTACGGCAAAAGTGACATTTTCCATAAATTCCAATATATAATAAGAATTGCATTAAATAATACATTTTAAATTAATTAGTTGATTTATTAAATATAAAATTCATTTAATCTCTTGCGTTGATCAAAGGAATTTGTTTTACCAATTAAATCACTGCTTAATTGCAAATCCTTGACTGTTATTAATGACAAATATGCATATCGAATGAATGAACTTACTTAAAATCAATATTTTAAAAATCAGATTAGAAATTATACCAATAACATATGAAGTCTAAAGTTTAAAAGATTCAATCAATATTAGATCGTCATAAAATCAAATAAATATTAAATAAAAATAAAGAATTTTAAAGAGATTGTCTAAATGATTTAAAGTTTAATTAAAAAAGATATTGTTAAATAAAAATTAATTTATTTTTTTTAGTTTATGAAAACTTATTAATTAATAAAAATTGGTCAATTAATTAATAAATTGATCAATTTTTTACAATAAGCGTTAATAAAGTAAATCAAACGAGAAAGTTAAAAATTAAACTAAAATACAAAAGAAAAATTACTTATAATTGATGACCCTCTTTCAACCCTTATAAAGCATAGAATCCATTTAAATTATATGCAAAGTGTTAGGTATATGTACTTACCCAACAATAAATACATTTAAATTAATGTGTTAACAAAAAGAGGAGATAAGTTGAAATTTATGTATATGTATTTGTTAGTTTATGGATCACAATTATCCATAGTTTGAAATACCTTAACCTTTTTAATAATTTTAAATTTAATTAGTTTTTGCCGTCTTACACTTAAAATATTAGATTTGACCGTAGCTAATTAGTTCTATAATTTAACGTGAAATGACATCCCAATCAGGGGAGAGGGTACATCATAGTTAAGGTTGAGTTATTCTATATTCACTTTAACCTAGGTATATGTAAGGCTGATGAATCACTGACGTCAGATATTATTATTCAGGTTTGACTAAATTTAAAATTAAAACATTTTCTCCTACAATAATAAATATGAAAAGCAACAATGTCAATCTCTTGAATGTCTCAATTTGGAGGTCAGTATACTTAAATCTTCTACTTCTGTTTCTGTTCAAGGGCTCAGATCGAACTGGTAGAAGTAGAACTCCTTTCATTTTTCTGGGAACTGCTTCAATCAATACAAAAGAAAGGAACAAAAGTTTCAATTCCTGATATAGTTCTCAGTTTAGGGTTAATCTGCAATTTTCCAGCCAACTCAAAGGAAATGTAACAACAAACCAAGTTGTAGAATACATGTAAGGGCACTTAGAGATGATCAAGGATCGAGTATGAAGTAGTTCTTACACCAAAGAAAATGGAATTTGATTAAGAAAGTCAAACTAGCGGAATATGGCGAAGGAAAAAAAAAAAGGGATCTGTTTTATTAAACACATAGATGAATCTGACTTGTTGCAAAACCACTGGTATTAAAGACTTGGAACCAGCAGCATAAAGCGCAAATGCCAATCTGAAATCACCATCTGCAAATTATGGAAAGAAAAACAGGAGAACATCATCTGATGTGGTTGCAATCTCCAGCTCTTTAGTAGGTGATCATGAGCATTTTGATTTCTTTCTGAGAATCATAATGGCTCGGAGGATAAATACACCTGTTGTTTAATCAAAGAGCATTTGAGATTCATAATTAGGACATAAAGATATGAACCATGACGATTAAGCAAATACAGGACTTTGAGATACCTGATCTCCGCTACTAATATTTTGTTCTGATCATTTCAAGCTATCTTATGGCAGCTGCTGGCAAGCAAGATGCTGAGAGATTGTGAGGGTCAAGCTAGACAACTGCAAATTGAGGCAGTCAATTGCAGGTTGATCAACACACAACAAAGCTAAATAAACTTTATGCAGTGGAAAGGGATCCCAATAGAAGCTAATGCAAATACCTGATCAGTGTGTGACAAACGCAATAACTTAACACACTTCCTGTAGTATCAGATATTATAGCCATTAACCTCAACTGCAGGAATATGAGAAATCTTTGGCCAATCTTCCCCACTGTCCCGTTGAATTCTTTTTTTCAGCAAAGGACAGTCCCAAATAGATAGATAAAGGAGGGAGGATGGCAAGCTTTCTGGCAAGAGTTGCAAATTTCGGCAACCAAAAATCTCTAGTATTTTCAGGCCAATGAGGTGCGCAAGTCCTTCTACAGATTTCAGATTTCTAAGCTTATAGATTTTTAGAGATGTAAGAGAGCAGGGCAGTCCCTCTGTAGGCAGGGACAGCAACTCAGGACACAGCCTAATCTCCAATTTTTCAAGCAAGTTGAGATATCGAGTTCCCTTGTCGAATAGGGACTCAAAAATCTGAAGATCGGAAATGGATAGAGAGGTAATTTGATGGAACTTTGTGTACTGCAGATTTTTGACATTTGGTAGAAATAAAATTCGAAGAGAAGTAAGAGAAGAGGGGAACAAGATCTCTTCCGGGAAAACTTCCATGCCTCCGTACTTACTAATCTCCAAATCAGAAAGAGATGAGAGATTCTGCAAATTCCAATGCTTAAACCCAGAAACCAGTTTGTCGCAATTGGAGATGGAAAGTGATCGTAATTTGGATGGCAAACCTCCTTTTCGAAATCTGGCAATTTCAGTGGATTCATCTATTTTCAATTCCACAATGGAAGAGAGCACAGAGTGCATACATTCTGAGTGACTCCGATATCTCCATATGAGCAGACAATTCTTCTGCAAAGGATTTGAAATTCGGACAAGGAATTTGAAGATTTGGACAACTTTCAACCTCAAGAATCCTCAGCCCGGGAAACAATTCTGAGGGGAAGCACCTGAGAGACTCACAACGCCTTATTACTACTTTCTCTGAAGCAAATATACGAGCGGTACAAAGTTTCTCCATCATCTCTACCATGGATCGTTGGGAGTTGAATTGGACAAATTTGAGGGAATGGGAATGACTGAACTCAATGGAACAAGAACCATTCTCCAAAATCATTGATGTGAGTTTTGGAGCCTTTGGAAATGAAAATTCAAGCTTCCAGCATCTTATAACATGCAGTTTTTTCAAAGAAGGAAGGCAAACAGGCAGAGCACCTTTTAGATTGGGGCAATCTACAATTGAGAGCTTTCGAAGAAGAGGGAAAGCTCCACCGTCATCTCCCTTTCCATAGGGAATCCATTCCTGCAATTGTGGCATTTTTTCAAACCTCAAAATCTCGAGGGATTGAAATGGCTTGATAGATGAAGAGTCAAATTTTCCATAGAAGGCGTCGTCAACAACCTCAACACTGTCAAAACCTCTAAGCTGGAGATTCTTCAGAGTCGACATATGCCCAAGTTGTGGAAGCGAGGAGCAATACTTACAGCCCGCAAGCTTCAAAGTTACCAATTGCATAAAAGAAGAGTCTCCAACCCAATTTGGAAAACTCAAACCTCCATAACCAATAACCGAAACCTTCTCCACATCTATGTGAGGCTGCAATCCATCAAGTACACCCTTGTCACGTACTGGATCATCTGTATCGCAGCTCCATTCTAGTATCAACTCCTGAAGATGCTTCCTTTCCTTCAAATTAGCTTCCAGTGCTTCTCCAGCATTCACAACATTTTCAAGGTTCCGAATTGCAAGTGATCCTCGGAGATGTTTCAGCTGTCCCAATTCCTTGATGCTGCAGTCACTAAGTTCTCCCACCAAAAAGTTACTTAAGTTCTGTAGCTTTGTTAGTCTACCCATATTTGGCGGCATCTCCTGCAAGCTTGTAGCCTCAATATCAAGATGCAGCATATTTGTCAACTTTTCTACATTTGCCGGCAACTCAATCAACTGTCTGCATTGGTTTAACTTCAACGATTGCAAGTAATACAAGTCACAGAAACTTTCAGGCAGGCTTTTAATGGGTGTTTTAGAAAAGTCTAAGTAATGCAAATGCTTCAAGCTGGAGATTGAACAAAGCAACTCACTCACATCTTGGCATTGAGACAGAGAAAGAACTCTTAGGCATCGGAGCTTTGGCAATAAATCAAGAAGCATATTCGTACGATCTTGTGTAAGCTGCAGCCATGGCTGGGACACCACCAGTAATGTATGCAACTACTGGTTGTTTCGGGTGAGTAGGAATGCCTCCTGCAAATATGGATATGTACTTCTCACCCACGATAAATGGCGAACTGGTGAGGTAAGTTCACATAATCTGTTACCTTCCAAAAAGATGCAATCCTCTTTCACGATACGTTTGTTAACGTCTCTAACTAGGTCATGCAAAACGAAGCAAGATTTATAAGAGTTAATCCGCAGTTCAAAGATTGACCTTGACACAAGTTCATCAAAGTACGCTTCAGCAACTTCACGGATCTCCTTATTCTGATCTTGTGGAACAAAACCTTCAGCCATCCAAAGAAGGACCAACTCATCCTTTTGAAATTCATAACCGTACGGGAATAATGTGCAGTAGGCAAAACATGGCTTGAGATATGATGGAAGGAAATGATAACATAATTGTATAGGATGATAAATACTGCCAAATCGACTATGCCTCAAGTCACTCAATACTTTTTCCCAAGTCACTACACTTTTCATAGAATGTAGGACACCTCCTAGTACCTTTAAAGCTAAAGGATGACCACGACAGGTCTGAACAATCTCTCTACCAATTTTTTCCAAGCTTGGGTGCCAATTATAACTTTCCTCTGCAAATGCGTGATTGCAAAATAATTGCCAACTATCATCAGAAGATAAAGGATTGAGCTCAGAAATTGAGTATAGTGGCTTGTTATAAAGTAGTCCTACATTAATAGTGGCGTGTTATCACAATGAGCCAACTTCCTAGAGCCCCAGACCTCAAAGGTGTGAGCAAACGCTCCCATTCATCTGAACTTTGACGGCAAACATTGTCCAGTACAAGTAAAAACCTTTTGCCCGCCATTTGCCTCTCTAATTTAACTATCAGTTGCTCCAGTGTCATGTTGTGATAACACATCGATGAGAATTCCTTAAGAATTTGTTTAATTATATTAAATGCATCAAAATCTCTTGGAACAGATAACCATGCCATGAAATCGAATGAATCTTGAACTTTTTCTTCTCTGTAAACAAGTTGTGCAAGTGTTGTCTTCCCAATACCACCCACACCCACTATGGAAACTACACGAATGTTATTGTCATTCATATCATCAGATAGTATCAGTCCAATCAAAGACTCCTTTTTAGCTTTCCTACCGAAGATGGTAGATTCATCAAATAGAGAATTTGCAGGAACTTTCCGAGTTACTTGCGTCTCTCCAGTACACTCTCTGGCCATCGACCGAGCAAGGTCAAGCATAAGCTCATGCATGACAAAACATCTTTCATAACCATAATTTCGTGGTTCAAAAAAAGGACCTTGACAAAAGCTCATCAAAATACTCCGCACCAACTTCTTTTGCATCCTTATCTTCATATTGATGAACGAGCCCTTCTGCAATCCAACGAAGGACCAACTCTTCCTTTTGAATTTGATGATCCTCGGGGAGTATTGCACAGTAGGAAAAACATCGTTGTAGATATGGTGGAAGGTATTCATAGCTCAATCGTAGAATTGGAAACCCTAGTTCCTGCAGAGTCCCACAAACTACTTCCTAATATATTTTCCCATTCCTTCTCACAGAACGTAGGAGACATCCTAATGCTTTCACACACAAAGGAAGGCCTCCACACTTCTTCACAAGTTCCCGACCCAATTCTACTAATCGTGGATTCCGATTAAGATTTTTATCTGAAAGTACAAGATGAAAAAACAATTTCCAGCAATTGTCATCAGATAATTCCTCGAGCTGAACCAACAATGATGAGTGACCCACAAGTGATCCTGCCCTACCGCATTGTGCTGTAACGATGAGGCAGCTCCCTGGAGCCCCAGTCTCCAAAAGCTTGACGAAGTTGTACCAAGTACTGTCATTGTGATACCAGAAATCGTCTAGCACAATCAAGAACTTTTGATCCGCCAGCTTTTTCTGTAGTTCAGCTTGAAGCTGCTCCATTCCCATGCTAGTAGCAGAAGCCATTGAAGAGACATCGACACCCTGAAGAATATCTTTTCCCACCTTGTAAAGGTCAAAATCATCAGGAACACATACCCAATGTTTGACATGAAAATATGCTTGGACTCTTGCATCATTGTAAATGAGTTGCGCAAGGGTGGTCTTACCTAGACCACTCTTACCCACTATAGAAACGACTCTTATCTTGTCGTCCCCGCCAATCGCTTCTAGTTGATGCGACAATAGCACTTTCAAAATGGATTCTCTCTCTATCCCTACCAAAGATGACTGATTCAGCAACCAGTGAACAAGACACACTTGCAGGTACTTCCGGGGATGCTCCAATGGGCTCACGAAAAAGTTCCAGTGCTTTTTCAAGATCAAAATCTAAAATAAATAAAAGTTGGTACAAATCTTTCCTATTGTCATGCGACTTTCCAGACCACATAAAGTTGCTAACGTTATTCATTGTGGATCGACGAGCAGAAGATTCAGTTTTCGAGTTGTACTCAATCTCATCCAACTTGCGCTCGGCGCAATATAGAGAATATTGAAGACGGAGCCAAGTTTCCTTCTCATTAATAGCAATCTCGACATTCCTTGCATCATCAAGCATTCCTTGAAGTTTTGTCAGAGAATTCTTAGCCTGCTCCAGAAGTTGACGATTAAACTTGATGGTTTTGAGTGACTCAAAAGCCAATAGTTGGAGCAATCTAGCAATGACAGCAGAGATAAAAACACATGAAATCATGGTGCTGACCAATCCCTCTCCTGGAAGCGTCAACAGACCCAATCCCTAATTGGGAAGGTTCCGATAATTGATAAATTATCTAAGTAGCAGCCGTCTGCTTGTGGGTCTTCAGTTTCTTTAACGTCTTTTACCGATGTGCCGCCGTCTCTTGGCTGTAATTGTATGTTGATCACGTGACTTACATGTGAGAACGATCCTATATTAATCCGATTCTTCTACTTTTTCAAATAAAAATCGTATATGAGCAAAAGAATCAGAATGAAAATAGCTTAATGAATGTTTACCAATGGAAAATCGAATCAGACAAATGATTGGTAATGTCATGAGTTCAGAGATTGAGTACAACTCCAGGACTCACAGAAAAGTGCTGTAAAAGTGCTTCCAAATCTTTCCAATTGCAATGTGACTTTTCCTTATTCATTAGTGAATCTATGAGCAGAAGATTTGGTATTCATCAACTTGAGTTGCATGGTGTTGTACTCAAATCTCATCCAACCGGTGCTCGGCGTGATAAAGAGTATGTCGAAGATGACAAAGCCAGGTTCCCTCGTCTTGAACAGCAGCCTCCGTATGCGCTGCAACATTACATCGAGCACTGCTTGGATTTTTCTCAGTTCATTCTTCGACTTCTCCAGAAATTGACGATCGAACTTGTAGGCGTTGAATAAGTCAGAATCCAATCGTTTGAGCAACGATTCAATCAAACAACAGATAAAGCGATATGAACCCATACTCGCCACTCACAGCCCTGTGATTTTCTAACCCAAACCCACAGTTGCTTGAGAAGTCCGATCGAGCTCCGATAACGAGAACTCAAATTCACCGTGTACACATTCTATGGAGTGCATTTGATTACATCAAAATCAGATAAATTCATGATATTCTGAATCGTAATGAATTGAAGCATGAAACTGAAATTGTTTTGTCTCCAAGAGTTGTTGATAACTAATATGAAAGAATATGAACTTAAAAAGCTAGCCCATACTGAAAGTTTACATGTACAGTAACGACTTTATATACAACATCGAGACGCGTCGCCAACGCCGAGCCTGGTTACGCGGGCTTGTAACCGAAGTGGGGGCATTGGGGTGATGGAACATAGGTTCGGTTTAAAAGGCTGGCTTTGATGTTAAACAAGTGCTGGCCTGCCCGATCCAAGTGGGGAGTTGAGCCGCTTTAGTTAAGCGAAAGCATAACTGAAATGGCTCCTAGAGAGTTGGGTACAGCGTCAGGCTGGTTTAACAGAGCAGCGGAAACCATCCGGTCCTTATAGTGGAAGGATAACAGGCCGGTGTTACTCGAGGCTCCATACCCTGATGAGCCGTCCTATCTGAACCATCACTTTTTATATTTTCGGCTTATTTACCGTCTGAAACATTGT
>JANPWT010000245.1:4766872-4778238 GCA_024678245.1 Erythroxylum densum
TGTCATATTAAACTCGACAATAACATGTCAAAACTGTTACTAAAGCATCATATCTTTAGTAACATGGGCTGTCATAGTATAGTCATTAGTGTTACTTTTCATATTTAATAACACTTATCACATGTTACCGTATGTCATTTTTGTTATAGTGATTGCAATCTCCAAAGTCTCCACATATGAACATATCTTGTTTCAGATAAGATATATTGCTCATTTCCCACTAACTTCCTTAGGTTTTGTTAATCATGCAACACATTTGTAATATGGATTGTGCAACCAAAATTAATCCACCATGTTTCATGACAAAATTCAACCATATTAAATTCAAAACAAATTAGTGAGATTAGATTACCTTTTTTTTTCAAACCATTCTTTATGTTTGCAACAATCCTTCTTCATGTGTCCTTTCTTCTTATAAAAGAAGCACTTGGATTCCTTCTTAATGTCAACTTGGATAGGTATTTTAATTTTTCCCTTTGAGTTGGCTTGATTTTTCTTCTTTCCTTGAGCAACCTTATGTGCACTATGTGAACTCTCTCTTGTTCCATCGATAATCTCCCTTCTTTTTGTACACACAAGGTCATTACTTCATTTATTGACCACTTATTCTTGTATGTATTATAAGAGATTTTAAAGAGTCCGTATGGTAGTGGAAGGTTGTTCAAAATGAATAAGGGAAGAATCAGACATCTGAACCTCTAGTTTCTTTAACTAAGCCGTAATGTCCCTCATCTTCATGATATGCTCGCGCACAGCTTGGATACTGGTGAGTCTTGTAGATGAAAA
The DNA here is from genome assembly GCA_024678245.1 of Erythroxylum densum. NCBI lineage: Eukaryota > Viridiplantae > Streptophyta > Magnoliopsida > Malpighiales > Erythroxylaceae > Erythroxylum > Erythroxylum densum. The sequence continues at coordinate 4,767,659 of JANPWT010000245.1, forward strand.
CTTCATAATTAAGATCGAACTGCTCATCAACAGTCTTAGTAGAGCACGAACATTGTCATGTTGTTCTATGGAGCCACGAATGCTAGCAGAATTTTTTTTTAATAAACATCACAATTAGGCGATTAGATCGCTCCCAACGTTTATAAAGAGCAATTTCAGTTGTAGTGCTAGCCTCCATTACCTTAGGTGGTTCATCTTGCCGGATAACATAATCAATGTCCATCCACCCCAAATGAACAAGGATTCTCTCCTTCAAAATCTTATAGTTTTCACCCCTTAATTTGGGAATTTCACAACTTGTATCAGAGAAACTAACAGTTTGAATAACTACATAAATTAAACTTACATGCTACTTATCAATAAATTGAGGCTAACATACTATATATATGTATTACCAATGTAAAAATATCTTAAAAGACATAAATCAAATGACATAAAAATTGCATGTGGGCTACATTTTTAATTCAAATAGATATATGTTAAACTATATGATAAAACTATCAAATTATACACCAATTTCTAATACCCGTGGGTAAATTAGAAAAATAATTTGATATTTCATCCTAATTAATTATTCAAATATAATAAAAATTCTTGTGGGATAAATTTATTATATTAAAATAATTAATTACAATTTAAAGTCTTTAAACTTTATGTGATTAATTACATAAATATATAATTAGGGTTGCTGTGGCTAAGCCTTAATAATTAATCACTAAAATGTTTTTATCCTCGATGTTATTCACAAGGCAAAATATAGATATAATAGCCACGAAATAATATATTGCGTGATTAACAATTATTCAAATATACTCATTAGTTCAGATGGCTGAGGCTCACCATGCCCTCTCATGATGGCGCTGGTTAGAACTCAGCTATAACATTTGTTGTTTTTGTTAAAACAAAACACATATCATAGCTAAAAACATATCAAATTGTTAACAAAACGCAGAGAAAACCACATAAAAAGATTTAGTCAACACCAACATATAAAACGATGCAATCCAAGATCTGATTTGGATTTCAAAACACATACAATACGGTGTAGTTTAATTCATATGGGTCTTCTTCAACCTCTAGCTGACCCAAGTCATGACCCATCAGATGCTCCATAAGACCATATCAAAAAGCACAACAAAAATGCATTTTTAAATGTAGAAACGCTTTTAAAACATCCAAAAACAACTCTAAATCGAAAGTTTTTGAATATTTCAAAATTTTTAAAATTTTGAAATTTTCCAAAAACTTCAACAAGACAAAGGCTAACCTTGTTCTAATACCAAATGTATGGGAGGGCATGGTTCGAGCCCAGCCACAACATATGTTATTTTTATTAAAACAAAACACACATCATAGCTAAAAACATATCGGATTGTTAAGAAAACGCAGAGAAAACCACATAAAAAGACTCAATCAAAATCAACATATAAAATGATGTAATCTAGTATCTGATTTGGATTTCAAAACACATACAAAATGACGCAGTTTAACTTGTATGAGTCTTCTTCAGTCTCCAACTGACCCAAGTCACGACCCATCGTCTGCTCCATAAAACCAGACCAAAAAACATAACAAAATTGCATTTTTAAATGTAGAAACACTTTTAAAACATCTAAAAATAACTCTAAATCGAAAGTTTTCGAATATGGATAAATTTTCATAAATTTGAAATTCTTCAAAAACTTCAACAAGATAGAGGCTAACTTTATTATAATACCAAATGTAAGCACATTCTAACATATATTCAATAATAATATACATTAGAATAAGCAAATAAAATAAATGAGGAAGAAAATAAAATTACCTCTTGCCATGTTGTTTGCTTTTGAAGAGTTGCGATTTTTGAATTTTTCTAAGCTTTCAATTCCTAAATACGTTGGTGTATGTTAACAAAAGAGAACAAAAGCTTAGGGACCCAAAATTAGAGGAAAAACCTAAATATGAATGTGCTTCCATTGAGCAAAATAAAAGTTATCATAAAACTAGGAATTGATTACCCACTAAATGCATAACATTTGGACTGTTACTATAGCAAGAAGCTGAAAGGTTCTCACATTTATTCTAATTATTTACTTGGAATTGCCTCCTATTTTTGAATAAAATTGAAAAAATAAAACTAATTAAAACATAACAGTTTATCTTTTAAATCAAGTAAAATATTTAAGAAAATATATACGTATTCTATGCATATTAAGAGTCATATTTTAATGTGGTTCTGTCGGATTCTGGTGGGGCTGGGCGCTGCCACTTGGATCCATGAGATTGGCTGATTCTAGTTGAGAGATACCTGCAAAACAATAAAGGCACGCCGGCGGTTGATTTCCGGTAGGCCCCTCCGACTCTCAAGTCAGAGTTTTTGTGAGAGTTTTGGTGGCTGGTGAATAATGAAAATAGGGTTCTTGAAAATCGTACATTTTCAATGATGAGGTAATGAATTTATATGGCTAGTACCTGTAGGAATTAGGTTGATTCTCAAGGGATGGGTCGTTTTGAGTCTGAGCTTGGGCCTAGCACGACCGACCCAACCATAAGCCCCTCCTACTCCTCAAGTCTGACCAAGGAGAAGGGTCGAAGGAGTATATAAGGATCGTGCAGCTCGTCTGTAGGATAGCTCGTGATAGGCCCGATCGGTCGGACATCAATGCTTAGTGCGAGACAGCTCATGATAAGCTCGATCGATCGGACATTAATGCTTAGTGCATGACGGCTAGTGCCAGGATCGATCGGTTGAACGTCGACGCCCAACGCGTGAGCGCATTTGATTTAATCGTTACCAACAGCACGTGTCCTCTGACAAGTTTTCAAAATTTAAAATAAAACGTCTTTGTAACTGTTGTGCAGCTGTCACGTACGTCCTTTTGACCGCTGCGCCGCTAGGGGTAACTAATAACCCTAACTTGCACGGCTCAGATTTTGCCGCGTGTCCAAGATCCATCAGTACGTTCGCTCAGTATCTTGTTATAAATGCTCGGAATTGACACACTTCTTCACTTTCTGCATTTTCGATTCTTCAGCCTTTGCTTCCTCTCTTCTTCATCTCTTTGTTCGCAGTCACCGAAATTTCCTTTCTCTCCGTCATCCAAATCCTCAATCCCAGTCTCTAAACTTGATACGTCTTTTCTCTAATCCTTATCCTACAAATTTCTTTTGCGTATTCATGTCGTCGACTAGTCCCAGAAGTGAAGTTGGACTTAGGGATGAAGCTGGTTCCCCTTCTTCTGTTTCATCGCCTCCTCGCCGGTTTTCACCACGGGCGTCCCCGAGTCTTAGCGGGTAAGTAAGTACGGTTCTGAGGGAGCTCCATCAGGATCCGACCGTTGAGAGGGCTTTACTAACTGTTGGGTCGATGGAGGTTGCGGCGGAAATGGTGGAGGTGCCAGAGGCCGGCGGAAATGAAGCGTCAGAGTCAAGGGGGGATGAGGAAATCGGAGCGAGTGCCCGGAAGGATGGGCAAATCGTTGAAAAGCCACCGAGCGACCCTTCGACTATGACCGAAAGGGAGCTTAACCGGTCGATTATTAAGAATAATATCCCTTCGTCTTGGGGACTTAGGCTGACTGGCAAAAGTGAAAGGATTCATAGCAGTGGGGGCGGCTACTTTGCCGTGGCAGAGAGCTTTTTCTCGGTCGGTGGTATGAAGTTCCCATACGCCCCGATCATTGATGAGGTATGGCGCGCCTACCGGTTAGGGCCGAGCCAGATTCTGCCAAACGGTTGGAGGTTTATTAATGGTCTGGCTCTGTTGTGCCACCACTTCGGATGTCCCCCGTTGATCGGCATTCTGCGCTACTTTTTGAGGATGAATCAGAGCTCGAGTGTCGGGGGCGGGATCCCTCATCTTCAATATAGGGAAGCGAAGTATCGTGTTGCTAGAACGGCAGGGTCAATCAAAGTGTGGAAGGTTAAATACTTCTTTGTGAGGCCCCCAGGATCCACCTTTGAATCCCGGCCGTGGAGGTATCCCCTGGCCAAGCAGTGGAATGATATTGCCGATCTACACCTTTCTGGGGAGGAAAGGGAAGTGATCGATAGGATCAAGGCGCTCGGTCGGTATTCTTTTGACCGTCTCGTTCTGGGATATCGTGGAGGGGCATCAGTCGATGCTTTCTTAATTGATCCCCCTCCTCGAATTAGAGGGTTGGAAGAGGAAATTGCCCCTCCTGGTTAACTCCTCGTAGTTTATTTATCTGCTATATTCACAAGTGTTAATTTCGATTTCTAACCTGCTTTTATAATTGTGCAGCCATGGTAAGGATCAAGGAGTTCGTCGGGTCTTCCCGTCCCCCTAAATCCAAAAGGCAACCCGAAAGGCTCAGATCTTCAAAGGCGAAGAAGCAAAGAAAGGGGGTAGAGGCCAGCGAAGACATCGCTCAGCCGACAATGTTGGACCAACCTACAACAATTCTGGCCCTTCCGTCCACTGAGGACCGACCTGATGTGTCAACATCGTTGCCGGTCTAACCGGTGAGTGGGGATCGAGCGGATTCGGAGGAAGAGATGGAGCCTCCGCTCAAAAGAAAAAGGACCGCTCGGAGTGCTGATCGATCGTCCTATCAATTGGGCATAAGAGAGGGGGAAAAGCAGGCGCCCCGATTAGATAAGGGCAAGGGGAAGGAGCGAGCCTCCGGCAGTGGAAATGGGTCTCCACGATCAGTCTTGATAAGACTGTATCGCTTAGGGACGTCAATGTTGCTCTGCATGTTGCCCAAAAAGCTGTTCCTCCTGAGGATGAGAAATTTTTGGATATGCTGAACAACAAGGAGCTGATGGCTAGTCTTGTCCGTGGTTGTTCCAGGGATATGGCGTTTGCCTCCGCGATGTATTAGTGCCTCGATCAGCTTGATGAAGTAAGCCGAACGATGGACCGAGAGGTTCACGATCTTCTTGAGCAAGTGCATACTCTAAGAGCTAAGCTTTCAGAGGCGAAGGAGGGACATGACATCTTACGAGCTCAATTCTCTTCAGTTGAGGAGTAGAAGAGCATTTTGGAAGAAGAGAAGAGCATTTTGGAGGCTCAACTCGCTTCGGGGGAGGAGGAGAGGAGTAGAGTGATCGCTTCCAGGGGTGAGCTGGAAAGTGAATGCCGGGTGTTGCAGCTCCACATTGAGAGCCTAAGGAAAAGGTGCTCGATGCCACTTCTAGGGCGAAATTGGAGGAGGAGCTCCGTTCGAAAGCCTTCCGAGACTGTTATGAGGCGGTGACAGAAAGAATGAAGGTCGAGAAGAAAATGCTGGAGCTGCAAGGCTCTGTCAAGGAGCAAAGGATTGAAGCGATCAAGCGATGGAAAGAGCGGCATTTAGATGAGAAGTGTCTGGAGTTTGCCTATGACTTTGCTCTTTCCATCCTGAGGAGCTACCACAGCGTTTGCCTCCCTAGCGGGTCGGATGGTCCTTCCTTCGATGATTATGCCGAGCCGATGCTTCCCCCTGAGCTCGGCCTCTCACTTGAGGAGATGAGAGAGATAGTTGAAAAAGAAAAAGAGGTCTTGCCGGATGAGATGCTAGACCTAAGTTCTGATAAGGAAGAGGATGTCTCTCCGTCGTCTTCTCCTGCCGATCCAGCTGCTGGCCCTTCCTCTCCCCCCGAAGGATCAAAATGATTTTCCTTTTTTTAGGACTCATCTGGTCTGGCTTGTGACCAAAACATAAATTCAAGGAAATAGAATTCTTTTATCTTTCATTACCTTTTTTATCTGTCGTGTTAAGATTGGACAATCTTTTCAAATAGAATGAACGCACTCAATGTGGTTGAGCGGTTGTAGGGTCTGAGAGAGTCACGGTCGACCGAGACAAGAGAACTTGGCCGAGCGATGGCGAGGTCGAGCGATCCAAGATTTTGGCTCTTAGCATCGCCTAGTTCCAAGATCCCATCTTGGCAACCTGGCCGAGCGATGTAAAGGCCGAGCGATCCAAGATTTTGGCTCTTGATATCGCCTAGTTCCAAGATCCTGTCTTGGCAACCTGGTCGAGCAATGTAGAGGCCGAGCGATCCAAGATTTTAGCTCTTGGCATCGCCTATTTCCAAGATCCCATCTTGACAACCTGGCCGAAAAATGTAGAGGCCGAGCGATCCAAGATTTCGGCTCTTGGCATCGCCTGGTTCCAAGATCCCATCTTGGCAACCTGGCCGAGCGATGTAGAGGCCGAGCGATCCAAGATTTTGGCTCTTGGCATCGCCTAGTTCCAAGATCCCGTTTTGGCAACCTGGCCGAGCGATGTAGAGGCCAAGCGATCCAAGATTTTGGCTCTTAGCATCGCCTGGTTCGAAGATCCCGTCTTGGCAACCTGGCCGAGCGATTGTGAGGCCGAACGATCAGTTGGTGGAATTTTCTCCTCTTTGCCACATTTAATGAGATTTTTTCTTGCCAAGAAATCTGAAACCTCTTTATTGATGATGACAAAGGCGTGGGCCGTTAAAAAACCTAACTGGCAGGGCCAGGAAAAAGGTATCCACAAGTTACACGTACAATAAACAATAATAAACAAAGAAATGATAACTAAAATAAGGCTTGTCTATTGGTAGAACGCCTTCAGGTTTTGAGAGCTTCAGGGCCTCGGTAGAATCTTCCCGTTCGTATCGCGCAGGATGTAAGAGCCATGTCCCGCTTGCTTGACCACTTGGTAGGGTCCTTCCCATGTCTGACCGAGCTTCCCAGGATGCTTTCCAGCCACCTTAGCCTTTCGTAGGACGTACCTACCGACCTTTATGTCGCTTAGCTTTACCCTTCTATTGTAGAACTTTGTTGCTTTTTGCCTGACGACTTCTGAACGAGTGGCTGCCCTTTCTCTATCTTCACTGAGAAGTACCAGTTCTGCCTTACGGGCCTCATCATTCCTTTCTTCTTTATAACTCATAACTCGTTGGTTATGTAGTGCTACTTCTACTGGGACTAAGGCCTCTGCCCCGAAGGTCATTCTGAACGGTGTCTCACCAGTGGCCCCGTTTGGGGTTGTTCTGTACGCCCACAACACTTCATCTACTTCGTCCACCCAAGTCTTACGTCCATCTAAGCGCTTCTTGAGGGCACTCATTATCTTTTTGTTAGTATTCTCCGCAAGACCATTGCTTTGAGGATGAGCTACTGAAGTCAACTGGAGCCTTATCTTCAGTCGTTCACAGAAATCTTTGAACTTGTCGTTATCAAACTGCCGACCATTGTCTGTAACCAAAACCATAGGCATCCCAAAACGACTCAGTATATTTTTGCGTACGAAGTTTTCAATTTTCTGCTCAGTGATGGTGGCGACCGCTTCCGCTTCTACCCATTTAGTGAAGTATTCGACTGCCACTATCAAAAACTTCTTCTGCCCCGGACCAAGAGGAAAAGGACCTAGTATGTCCATTCCCCATTGAGCAAAGGGAATGGGATGGCTCACAATTTTCAGCTGCTCGGTCGACTGGTGAGAGAAATTGCCGTTCTTCTGGCAGGCCTCGCATCGGTTAACTTTTCCTTGACAATCCTTCTTCATCGTCGGCCAGTAATACCCCTGTCTGATCAATCTATGAGCCAACATTCTGCCTCCTAAATGATTTTCGCACATTCCTTCATGAACTTCAGCCATTGCTCGTTCTGCCTCCTCTTCATCCAAGCAACGTAGTAGCGGCCAGTCATAAGAACATTTGTATAGAATGTCATTGAGAATCACATATTCGGCCGCCTTTACCCTTAATTTCCTGGCCTCCAAAGCTTATGCCGGCTGTGTTCCCTTAAGAAGGTACTGTCTGATCGGCTCCATCCAACTTGACCATTCATCATCTGCTTGAAGGACTTCAGTAACCTTCTGGATGCTAGGTTGGTCGAGCCGCTTGACCAAGATGTTATTCCTGGCATTTTGATCGGAAGTCATCTTGGAGAGTGCATCTACCTGAGCATTTTTTGTCCATTCTATCCTGCTGACAGAGTATTGCTCAAAATTACTCAACTCCTATTTTACCAATTCCAGATACTTGATCATGTTGTTCCCCTTGGCTTCATATTGCCCAGTGACTTGACCAACCACTATTTGGCTATTGCTGTACACCTTCAGATACTTTACCCCCATCTCTCTTGCCAACTAGAGGCCGGCTATTAGAACTTCGTATTCTGCCTCGTTATTGGATGCTCTAAATTCTAACCGGAGAGCATATTCTACCTTTTCTTCCTGGTGCGGGCTGATCAATACCACTCCTGCTCCGCATCCCTCAGCGTTGGACGACCCATCAACAAATAGGCTCCAGGCAGGGCATACCCTGCGAGTCAAGTTGACTCATTTCTGCAACGAAGTCCGCCAACACTTGGGCCTTGATCGTCGTCTGTGGTTGATAGAGTATATCGAACTCCCCCAGCTCTACTTCCCATTTTATTAACCGCCCAGAGATCTCGGGCTTTTGGAGGCACTGCCTGAGGGGTTGATTGGTCCATACCTCGATGGTATGACTCTGGAAGTAGGGCTTTAATTTCTGTGCCGCAGTTATCAAGGAGAGAGCCAACTTTTCAATGGGCGCATACCGCGTTTCTAGTCCGTTCAACACTTTACTGACATAGTAGATCAGGAATTGCTCGCTACCGTCCGATCGAACAAGAACTGCGCTGATCGCCCCCTCTGTGACTACCAAGTAAAGAATCAGATTCTCCCCCTCAACTGGGCTCTGCAAGATGGGTGGACTGGTCAGATATTGCTTCAAGTGTTGGAATGCTCTTTCGCACTCATCCAACCATTAGAATTGGGTCACATCTGCCTTCCTCAAAATTTTAAAGAAAGGGAGGCCCTAGTCCCCCATCCTAGAGACGAATCTGCTCAGAGAAACTATCTGCCCGGTCAGTATCTGTACATCCTTCAAGCATCGTGGTGAGGGCATTTGGACAATAGCTTCGATCTTTTCCGGATTAGCTTCAATCCCCCGTTAAGTAATCATAAATCCCAAGAACTTTCCAGATGCTACATTAAAAATGCACTTTTCGGGATTCAACTTGTAACATCCCATCCCCATATTAAGGGTTAGTACCCGAACTGGCAGTACATGAGAGCTCAAAGAGAAATTAAGACAATGCATTTTCTTATTCATGCATCATGTTAGCATATATGCACATAAATACGGAATGTTTTCATATAAAAAGTGGTACATGCATTCATTGACAACTTCTGGGTATAAATGGTATTAGATGTGACTTTATTGAAAATGAGAAGTGGAAGGAGTAGAAAGAGTGATTTTAGTATGAGTTGTGAGAAGGAAAGATTTAGAAACAAGATTGGTAGTGATCTGGACAATGTTCACTGAATATGCTTCAGTCTTTGAGCCATAACGTTTTCTGTGGTTGTCCAAACGAGATGATTCTTGATTTGGATTAATCTAGAGATATATGGCTATATTTTGTATGAAGACATCGAATTTTAGTTCTGTGTCTAAGAGTCCCAAATATTGTCATGAAATGAAGAATTGGGTGCAGTGTTGGTGTATGAATGAAAAATTTGTCTTGGGACTTTAGGGGCAAATTTGGGAATGATAAAGATGGATTTTGACAAAGTTTCCTCTGGAAAGTTGTAGATAATTATTTTATCTTTCCAACGGTATAAAGTTTGTAAAGTTTGGATATCGGAGTTGAAAGATACAAGAATTGTAAGTTATGAGGTTTCTTCGTCTGTTTTTCATCGTCTCAATTGACTTTTTGCGTCTCAGTTTGACCGTCTGAGTTACTGTTCATCGTCTCAGTTAACTTTTTGCGTCTTAGTTTGACCGTCTGAGTTACTGTTCATCGTCTCAGTTACTGTTCATCGTCTCAGTAACTGTTCATCGTCTCAGTTACTGTTCATCGTCTCAGTTGAATTTTTGCGTCTCAATTTGACCATCTGATTTACTGTTCATCGTCTCAGTTGACTTTTTGCGTCTCAGTTTGATCGTCTGAGTTACTGTTCATCGTCACAGTAACTGTTCATCGTCTCAGTTACTGTTCATCGTCTCAGTTGACTTTTTGCGTCTCAGCTTGACCGTCTGAGTTACTATTCATCGTCTCAGTTACTGTTCATCAGCTCAGTAACTGTTCATCGTCTCAGTTGACTTTTTACGTCTCAGTTTGACCGTATGAGTTACTGTTCATCGTCTCAGTGGACTTTTTGCTTCTCAGTTTGACCGTCTCACTTACTATACATTGTTACCTTCTGATCCATTTTCTACCTTTAAAACGATAGAATTGGCCTTCAAGATCTTCATAGAAGTTGTAGATGTTGAAGTCTTCTTTCCAATGGTCTAAAAACGAAGTCAAGCGGACATCTATAGCAAAAGTTACAGCTTTCGTACTGAGACATGTACATTTTAGGTGAGGGCAGAAACGTGTTGGAGTCTTTTGGCTATAACTTCTTCTCTGGACCTCCAAATGACTTGATTCTTGAACCGTTGGATTCGTTAGAACTTTCTCTATATCTCCACCAAAATTCAAAGTTATCTAAATTGTATGAAGAGAGATTAAGTGAAAAGAGTAAGTCGGGTACAGTGTGGGTGCTCTTAAAGGATATGAACTGGTGTTATCCCACTGAACATACTTCAGTGTTTTAATGATATCTTGATTTGTAGAAATCAAAATGAGATGATTTCTGATTCGTGGT
>JANPWT010000245.1:4856591-4870284 GCA_024678245.1 Erythroxylum densum
TATGGCAAACATGCTATAACGCCCCCCTACCCTTCGTTCTGTCCCCTTTCTCTTTGGAACTTATCAAAAGAACCCAAACCCAAAACCCGTTTGTCTCTTTATGTTTCCTATTTTAAGAATGAGGTCTCTTATGTCCCCCACCTTCTCATTACCCAGACCTCCTCTCTTCCTCGTTGTACCCTCTAAAAGATTCAGCTTTGTCTCTATCCCAGTTGATTCCACTTCTATCCCACTCCAGTCCATCGTCCTTTCTGCCAAATCCTTGTTTCTCATTCTCATAACAAAGGTCTTCATTCACAGCCCTCGTGTCACTTCTCCTCCTGGTCTTCTGGAGCAATTCATGTGATTGTGGGTCCCTTGTTCGCCGGCAAAACTACCACTCTTCTTCAGTGCGTTCACTCTAAAACCGAACTTGGCAGGTATTTGTTGTTCCTTATGTAACCTGGGCTTAGGTTAAAGTTCTGTTCTTTGGCTCCATTTTTTTGTATTTTTGTATTTCTAATTATGTCATGTGTGATATAGCTTTGTTCTAGTGTCATGTTTGACTCTTAAGAAACTGAATTATTATTTTTTCCCCTTAAATCGTGAGGAATCTGGATTTTTATTGTGATAATTCTTAGTATGGGATAATGGGTGACATTTTCAGGAGTGTTTCCTACTCCATTGAGGAATGTGGTTATCAGAATATAGATATTACCAGCTTGCAGGTTAATGCTTGCCCCCGCTTGAATAAAGAGTTAAGTATCTTCGTTTCGCGGGAAGCTTGAGCGAAGCCGTGAGGCTCTCATGGTTTACAGGTTAGAGTGTTGAACGTGGGACTTGGAATGGATATTCAGGAAACAGTATGAGAAGGGGAGAAGAATTCACATTCAAATGGTTATTGTTGAGTAAATTCCTGATGAATAACTGAAGACAAAATTGCTAATATTGTATGTTAAATTTGTTTGAAGCCTGGGCATGTTTTGTTCGAAAAGTTGACAAATAAAAGCTTGATTTTTCAGAATGCAATGACTGCCAGCTATAGACAGAATGGGCTTGAAGCAATGGGATTGAGTCTACATTTGACAATGAGGCAGTATGGCTTGAGATCAGATTAACCATAACTTTCTATCAACTTGTGGAGTCTGTGCTGCTCTGCCAATATTGAATCAAAAGCAAGTTCTCGCCCTTATGATGAAATGTTGTTGTCAATAGTGTCCTCAGGAATGGAAGTGAAACAATCTTTCTGATGCATGTAAGGTTTTTGATAAATCATCGAACCAAAACGTAGTTATCTGGACTTCTTTGATACGTAGGTATGGCCAAGATGGAAGAGTTGTGGAGTCGTTGGAGTTATTTCATAGGACAAAAGATGGGAGTTTTAAACCAAATTATTTTTCTTTTATGGCTGTCATTTCTGCTTGTAGTGAGGTTTTGTCAATAAAAGTTTGGAACATTTCTCTTCTATGGAGAAGGATTGCAGTATACAGCACTAGAGGGAAGCATATTTCGGCGATGGTTGATCTACTTGTTCCTGGAGGGAGGTTACAAGAAGCGTACAACTTTGTTATAAAATCACCTTGTTATGAACACCAAGTTATAATGGGTACTCTGTTTGGTCCTTGTAGAACTTATGGAAATATGAACCCACTGAAGCTTACAGATAAGAAATTATTGGAAACAGATCCAGAAATTCGGGAAAGACTGTTGTGATTTTTAATGCCTATGCAACTTTTAGGTTTTGGGATGGTTTTGCCAAGATCAGGATTCACTCTTAATATGCAACAAATCACAAGCTAGAATTGAGGATATAAATGATATGACTTTGCAAATAGACTGCGTTCTGATGGAATCAGGCTATGCTTGTGATACAAGTGGCTACTCCAAGAAAATTAAGCTTCATTTCTCTACAGTTTATTCCTTCGATGAGTAACCGAAGAAGCTTGGCTAACTGATGGAATCAAAAGTTGGATTTACTCTGCTTTCTTCTGACTTGTTGGATAGCTGAGCTACACTGTGGGAGCTGTATAGTTTTGTTTTAATGTCCTGTCAAGGTGCTTATGATTATACTCTCTTAACTATGTCAAAAGGTGCAGCCGATAGGGATACCATGTTGACTTCTACGACTCTTTTCATTATATCTCACAGAGGGACAAACAGATTTCTGTGGACTTTTGTCTATTCAGCAGGGAAAAAGGTTTCAGTTGGTCGATTGTGGAGTCATCACTTATCTTTTGATTCACAATAATGTGGCTCTTTGGTGGAGCAGAAATGACCCGCAACGTGTTGCACATGCATCTCTTCTGGTTCAAAAGTCTGGCAGCATTCTTGGTAAGATGCAGGGGCTCAAGGTTTTCGATCTGTTATCCAGGGTGAAACTACTTGTTTGAGTTTTCTTTCAGGAAACTTGTGATTTCCTATATGAATAGTTTAGCAGGTTATTACCTTGCTTGATTCTGTTTTGATGGTGGGATCTTGCTCTTAATCTCTGTTTTCTGCTGATATGCGGATATTATATCATTCTGGTTTGCCTGCATACCACCTTCATGGTTCTTTTGAGTTGGATTATATTTTATGAGAATAATAGGTTTGCTTACCGAGTGTCACCAGATGTTCAAATATTGATTTAAGACAGTGCTTTCCTTTCATGCTGAAAGGTGGCAATTATGAAATCAAGCAAGCACACAAGATATGGATTGGATTCAATAGTGTCCCTTGATGGGGCAAAGTTGCCATGCTGGCCATTGTAAAAATAAAAATAATGATTATGTTAAATATTTTAATATTAATTTTAATCAATAGTATTATTAAGTCAAATTTGAATTTTTAAATTTTAATAATAATAAAGACTAAATTTTATTTATATAAAATGTAAAGAACTAATTCATAATTTTAAAAATAACTTAAAACGGTACTTCATATTAACAAGTATTGGTACTATACTATATCAATACTAAAACTAATACAAGTTAAAATGCATTATTTGCAAATTTGCTACATTATGTTCATCTTAATACAATTAAAGCATTTATGGATTATGTAATAATATCAATTGTTTTGATACCAATTATTGCACAAAACGGAAGTAATATTCGAAAAAAAAGAAATAAAAACACTAGAGCTCACGTGATTTGACTAATTTATGTGATTTACGATTAAAAGTAAAGAGATATACTTTTTTTTTACTGTAATAAAGGCAATAAAAAGAAAATAGATGATAACAATATTACATAACGTCTTAAGTTTAGAGAATTATAATAATATGCAGTCTTATTTCTTATTAATAAAAAGACTAATTTTCATACACTCACGTGAAATTTTTTTTTTTGAGAACTGTTTGAAGAAACCAAAAGCTAAATAATAATAAGGGAATTCAAATTCAAACTTAAATTTAAATTCAAAATAAATAAATAAAAATAAAAATAAAAATAAAAAATGCAAATAATAGTACAAACACTAATAAATAACAATATATAGATAACACACTTAAAAAACACTATATAAAAGAAATACTAAAAGAAAAGTATTATAGATTAAGATGTTTAGGTTAAATATAAGACCTAAGATTTGAAAGAAATTTAAAAAATTTATAGATAAAATGATCCTTTTTATATAATATCTTTTACTCATCCTGTTAAGGGTCAAGTTCTTAACAGGTTCGATAATCTCCTCTCCGTCTTTTTTTTGTATTACTCTCTCTTTTTTTTTTTACTATTCTTAAGATGTTTATGACATTTTCTTATTGGAGTATGAAGATGTCTCCTTTGAATATATCTAAACTTCCTAAGAACAGATAAATGAGAATCTCCAAAGGAGCTTTAGCCATTACAAGATGAACATATGGAGATTACAAAGTAGTAACTATCTTTCCAAAAAATGTAGAAATTTATTCACTAGTGAGTCCAGCAAACATCTTGTACAATACATACAATCCCTACAAAGGAAAACTCTAACAAAACAACATACTTTGACAAGAACCAGCAGTTTTGCTGCATGAAACACCCAGAAGAAGTTGAAAAGTTAAACACAAAAAGTTTTGTATCACTGTGTCACTAAAGATACATGAAACAGGAACTCTGCTCTTACCCAGAATCTGATTTTACATACTAATGAAGTTCAAAGAAAGAAAACCTATAACAGAAAAAACCTCAAAGACCAAACCTTGTATAGAATTCCTTGCGACTGCTCTCTATGGCAAATTCATCAAAAACAGGCAAATCAATTAGCCCTAATCACGTTCCGATACAAACTAAAACATCTGGATCAGTAAATTGTATGCAGCAGTTCACATCACCAGAGAAGCTTCGACTATGATAAACTCTGTGACATTCATATCATCATCCTATGAATCAATTCCTGAAACGAATGAAGACCGCAGCCGTGTAAGTACATAAAGAACAATCATAGTAATGCGCGACTCAGAAGAAAGAACAAGGGTAATTTTTGAGGATGAATGCAAAGGAATTAGGCAATGGGACATCAAAATCAGTAACAGGCTCTTATATACTTAAATCTCCACAGGGTAATTATGCACATAGTAGTCTTTATCTGAAATCACAAAAGGCTTAATGATGGCAAGCTTACAGCTACATTCTTCTAAATACATAGTTCACCAAATTCCAGACAAGTGCAAGAAAATCAAGCTGCTAATAGCTATTAATGTATTAAAAGTTATTCTAAATAATTAAGAAGTCTAACGAATTAAACAGCAAGTACATATTAAGCCTTAAGGAATTGCTGAGCACTTTAGCAAATAAGTGTTTAAAGAAATAGTTGCTAGAATCCAGTTCATTCTTCAGTAAATGGTAGCTAGCAAGTTTTTCCATAATATGAAGTCAGAAACCATCTAATAATATAACTGCAGACCAAATGCCCTTTCAGCAATGTTGAGCATGCATATCACGGAGGACCAAAACAAAAATACCGAATCACTATATTATTAACCTAGCCACAATATTAACTAGAAAATTATAACAGAATTCTAATCAGAAGATTCAGTGCAATGGATTGTAGTGCTTTACATTAGTTTGTACAAAGGATACCACATCAGCTCAGCCTGTTTATTATTATCTTTGACAACCATATGCTAATGAAGTTCAAGAAAAGATGACAAAAGGAAGTATAAAGGTTTCTATCTCTCATAAAAGGAGTTGGTAGTTGTTAGCAGACTTTAACTTACCACTATTTGATTGTCTGTTGGTAACACTATAACCGCCAATATAACCAGCAGTGTTTCTTGTCATAACATCTGCATTTCCAAGCCCAAAACCAAATGAGGCAGATCGCTCCATCTCTGAGGGTGAAGATCGCCAAGTGGGGTCTCCATAGAATAGACCATCATCATTGATTTCTGTATAAACTCTGTCATAACCACCATTTGGAGTTCCACGAGACGCCAATGATGCAAAACTTGTCCCGTTGTTTCTTCCATATCCGACCACTCCTAGACCAGCATTGAAATCTGCATTGCCATTACCAAGGTTGCCAATGCTATAGCTGGCACCAACACCTCCACTTTGCGCGGGATGAGCAGTGGATCCCCAGAGTGCTCCTATACTGCCAAAGGAACTCATCCCTGAACTCCCATTCCCAGAAACCATAACAGCATTAGAGCTTATGGAGTTTGATGATTGATTAATACTTTCATTAGCCCACAAACTTCGAGCAGTTGAACTTAACACAGAATTATTCCCACCATTGCCTACCCCATAGACAAGTGGACTTTCATACCTACTCATATTTCCGTTAAATGAAGGGCTCAGTCGTCCATAGCCAAGGTTCAAAGAAAGGGTTGAATTTTCTCCATAACTTGGACCCAAACCCTGTTCCAAATTAAGACCTATGCCATAGCCAGCACCATATGGATAAAAGCCACTGCGACCAACAGTCACAGGACTAAACCTACCATCCATTCTAGTTCCATATCCTCCCCCTGCATTTGAATTGTATCCTTGAGTGTAACCATTGAGAAGGTTAGTGACTCTACTAGGACTGTAATTAAATACACCTAATTGGCCTCGAGTTGGCCCAGGAGATAATTCTTTAGGTACGGCTCGCTTGACCTCAACCGTTTTACCATTCAGTTCATGAAAAGTTTTGAGCAACACTGTGTCAACTGCTTCCTCCGAGTCATAAGTAATAAAACCAAAACCTCTTGGCCTTTGTGTGTAGTGGTCATACATGACCACAACATCCGTAATTATGCCAAACTGATCAAAGTACTTTTTAAAATCACTCTCTGTGACCGTTGGTGCTAAACCTCCTACAAATATCTTCTTTGTGCGTGCATGACCAGGTGATCCATAGATGCTGCTATTGTTTTTGTTCAAAACATTCTGATCATCCCTAGGAACTGCCTTCTTCGCCTCAACCTGAAAGCAAGTGTAACAGTGAAAACAGGCACCATTACAGATGTCCACAGAACCAAGCTCACAAATGATGGAATTCTTACAGTCAAACATTTATTAGCAAATCAAAAGCACAAAGCTCTGTGTTTGTAATGTAAGAATAACATTTCACAAATTGGAATCTGAATATTAAACGCACACTTCTCAGCCTTTTCATCACAAACATCGTCGAGATCTGTATTAATCAGCATGATCAAGCATTCTAGTCAGGCTAACTTCATACAATGAGAAAAAATATGAAAGTTTTAACTTTCCTTCTTTACATGACACTTCACTGATTTTCTCCAGTTCCCCATTTAGTTAAGCTATTGATTCAAGAGGTCAACAAAACATCTACTTTTCTGAGTTATTTCTTCTGCTTATTCTCAAGAAAATGATAAGGTGGAAGTAACTCAACAAAATAATGGCATCTAAACAAGTAAAGGCATTAGCTTCAGACTGTAACATGTCAGGACTCCACTTATTATTAACATAGCTTAATGTGCCTTCCAATTGAATACTCATATGCAAGTCATTCCAAAAGAAATATTTCTTCTGATAGTTTCATCCTTCTGCTGTTATAATTATGAATATTATTCTTATGCTTTGAAGAAATATTTCTTCTGTTATTCTGATCAGCGCTTGAAGTTGCAAACATATACAAACTGGGACAGACAATGCTTATAATGCCTCCTGAACGCCAGAAGTTAAATATTTTACAGTCCTCCCAGCAACAAGGTTTTTTTTTTCCCCTTCACCCAGTGAAGCGCCTAACTTTACCTCTAAAGTAAAGACAAACTTTTACGTTTGCTCTTGTCAATATTTCAACATAAAACGTCCACTATCACAGTAATAAGATGAAACAATTTAATTATAAGATCCGGTTAGAAAGAAGATAGAAGGAAGCCCACTGATTCATGCCAATGAAAAGAAAACAGCTACCACTACAATTGATCCGAATTCAAACTATGAGAATTTAACCTACAACTTACGTTTCTACCATCTATGAGGTGCTTTTCCATCACAACTCTCTCGGCAACACCAGGATCAGCAAAAACAACAAAACCAAAGCCGCGTGCACGTCCAGTAGTCCGATCCTTCATTATTACAGCTTCAGTGACTTCTCCAAAAGCCTGAAAATACTCCCTAAGACGGTCTTCATTAGTGTCCCAGGAGATACCTCCGATGAACAGCTTTCCAGGCTCCATTTCCATTCTGCATATGAATCCCAACAAGAAAAACTCCATCAAACAAGAATCAGAACAACTATATAAACACTTAAACGATCATCTCAACACAGGAACATGTTTCAAACCAATCAAACGGATCTAGATGGTGACACATAATTGGTTGCTATCAAAATTAATTACAATCAAACAGTCAGTGCCAAGGTACACCTTAGACAACACAAGGCATAATCCAAAGTTGCCGGAAACAATCAGATACAAGATAGCATAATGCAGATTAAATTAAGAAAAAAGGAAATACCAGTCAAAAGAAACAAAGAAAAAACTTTGGAGATATATACACTTAGATATCAGAAATGGGTACTCTTGGATTCAATCCAAACGCATATGCAACCTCTCACCGATCAACAACAACCCAAGATTCCTAAAGAAACAAAGTCAAAAGTAAAAAACTTCGAAAAGAAATCAGAGAATGATCCAAAACCCAGAAAATTTTACGCAACTGTATGCCCAAAAAAGCTTTCTTTTTTTCTTGTTATGTCATCTTAGATTAAGTATGTACCAGAAAAAGAGCACCCAGATGGAAAACTGAGAGAATCTAAGATCTGAGAAGAGGCATACGAAGAAGAGAGGCCAAAAAAGGCCCTCCTTTTTGCTCTTTCTCTCTCTGTCCTCTCGCTCTCTATTGTCTTTTATAATTACTGTCTCTGAATCAATTAGATATGTTTTATATGAGTAACGAACGAATTTTATGTATCACACACAAACACAACAGAGATATATAAATATATATATGGAGAGAGTTGTGCGATAGAAAATGGGTGTGCAACGAAAATACATATACATTTATATACGTACGTGTATATACAGAGAGAGAAAGAGAGAGCTTGAGATTGAAGGTTCGAGTTATGGTCTTGTGTAAGAAAGGTTACAAAGAAACGAAGAAGGAAGCTGGCGACTTTCATCTAAGTCTCGTATTTAAAATCATCTCCAAGTTTTAGTTTTTTTTCCCTTCTTCTTCTAATATTTATTGTTTAGGACCTTCATTTTAGTTTTCTTTGTAATAAGGCAGTTTTTATTTATTTGATTCTCATACTTTGGCCCTCTTATTTTACATTTCTCAATTTTTCATCCCACACCTACCTTTCTTTATTGTAGGGAAATTAAAATATATCACTTTTTCTTTCTATTTTTTTAAGTAATTGGATATTACATATATTATTAATATCAATATAAAGCTTAAATCTAAAAGTTATGGTTATTACATGTATGGTAAGTTGTATTAATTTTATTTCATTAATTTTAAAATCTTTTTTTTTGGAAATTTTTTATTTCAAGTGAAGTTCAAAACTTTCTAGTACTTAGATGTAAATTGCAAAATGATTATATAATATGGTTTATTTCTAATTCAAGAAACGACTCAAAGAGTCTACAATTATATTAGATGAGATAATTGCTTCAAATGGAGGTAAGGAATGAAGAAGATGCATGCATCATGAACACTTTTGAAGGAACTAAGGTGGTGAAAGTGAAAATGTCCAAAAGTTTATAGGTTTAAGTGAGAAATCATAACACAGTAATTGGTGGATTTAATTGGACAAAAGGGGTTTTCAATAGACAAGATTGGTATATGGATGAATCAAATGGGAGATTGATTATCACTGTTAAATAAAATATTTTTTAAAATTATAATTTTATTTATAATATGGGTAAAAGATATTGACCAAGAAATCTTTAAAAGCGTGATATAAATATCAAATGTGAACTAATTAAATGTTACTAATGTGGTTACTTTAACTTATTTTTAAATATAACTCAAATAAATTAAATTTAACTTAAATTAATAATTTAAAATAAGGTATGTACTAATGATCATTCATAACAATCTAAAAAAAAAGACCAAGAATTTGAGCCAGAAGATCAAGAGTTTAATTTAATCAATTTGTATAAATGTGAGCCTAAGTACTTTGCAAAATGTGAGCCGAGTTATTGTATTTTGTATCAAGCCCAACATAAGGGCCCAACTGGAAAAAAATTCATTTAAATTATTTAACATGACATAAAGTTTACTCCAAAGACAACCATAAGTGACCAATTTGAAGATTAATTTGAAAATATGAAATGATAAGAAAGGACATCAGGAAGTCTATATAAGGAGGAAGTTCAAAACAAAGGGGGAGAGCTTCTTCTTCCACTCTTTCTTCTCCAAGTTCTCCTTAATTCTTGCTCCTCTCAGAGCTTGAACATCCCTTCCTTCTTCTAAGCCTTGGCTTAGTGCCTAAAGCTTCCAAAGCCTTCTTAGATCCCCTTAAAACCCAAGCTTCCTACGAGGTTTTGTTATTTGTAATAAACATTTCATTTGAGTAAAACCTTTGTCTTTAAGCCCTTTTTCTTTTCTTTATTTTTCAAAACGCTCAAAGTTTATGTAATGCTTTATGTGTGTGTTTAAAAAAATAGTTTGAAAGTTTTATGTGAGCTAATGTGAGTCTTAATGTGAGTTTATTTGCACTTATTTACTTTTGAGCATAACGTGTAGTAGACCGACTCTACTGATTATCAAGCTTTTATATTTGCTTTAATATTTGATATTTGCTGTTTTTATTTGCCTATTGCATCTTGTAGCAGTCGACTATGTAGCCGATCAAGATGTAATATTATTTATTTGTTTTCATATCTACGATATTACTTATGTTGAGTATTATAACATGTAGTGGCCGACTTTGTCTCCATCATGTTATTATATTCAATACTTATTTCTAGTTGTTTTAATTTGTTTTAATATTTGCCCATATTTGCTTTATAATATTTGCATATATTTTCTTTTAATGCTTCATTCATGTTAACTTAATATTTGACAAAGTAACTCATAAAATTACTAAGTGGAGACCTTTCTAGGTTTGAGGAGCAATACCTAGAACTATTAGAATAGGTCCATAGCAACAACAACTTCTTTTTATTTGCAAACCAATGTAAGAATGAGATTAGAACCAATAGGATCTTGAAATGAGTTCTTAAAAAGGTTCTAAAAAGACAAAAAGTCAAGTTAGGATCTAATTATAATTTACCCAATTTAAGCTTGAAAACTTCTTTACAAAAGTGAGCCTTTTCCTTTTCTTAAGCGAACCTTTGATTGTAATTTAGGTAAGATCCTTTGAAAGCTTAAGGTTTATCCTTAATTAACCTTAGAGCCATTCAAAGCTTTTTATAATAACACCTAATAGAAATGCCGCTGACCTTTTAGAGCTTTTTGCTTGTTCCCCGACCTTTTGAAAACCAAAAATGAAAGTGAAATGTGAATCTTAAAGACCTTAAAAACATTATGTGTCAGAACAATTGCATTAACCCTTATTTGCATTCTCTAGGTGGACAAGTGTCTAGAATAGATAAAAGTTTAGAAAATCCAATAGTGATCACCAAAATAGAGTCAACCTAAACTCTTATCTTCAAGCTTTACAAAGTGACTATCAATAATTTGATCCAATTTAGGAAAATAAATAATGAAAAGTTGCTCAATGCCACCCAGAGCTAATTGAATAAGATAAATGAAAACATAGTTTGTGATTCTCCAAAGTCCTCAACATCTAAAATTTGAACATTATTAAGATTAGGAGTTAAACTAAGGTTAAAGTTAGTAGCTCCTAAAAGTGAACGTAATTTAGCAAGAGAGCAATAGTTAAACTGGCAGCCTCCAAACAACTTTTCCAATTGTGAATAAAATTAATTGGCAACAAAACCCATTAAATAAAACCTATTGAACCTAACATAGACATAGATAAAAAACCCAATGTCTTACAACATACTAGCTACAATACTTCTTCTGTCTATGAAAGAAGTATCAATGGAATATCCGAATACAACATTTTAATATGCACTCGTGGTCTTGTGATTCCTTGTTGATTAGCATTGAACTCCAGTCTCATAAAGTCCATGCGGGTTCTTTGATGTCATCTTTGGTTCCTTTCTTCTACCATTGATATCTTTATAACTTCTTGGCATCTTCCTTTTCCAATCTCCCTTGTTTGTTTGGTGATGTCAAAAACTTGTGTATCTAAAAGTTTGTTTTAACTCCTAGTTGCTCTCATGTTCATACACCTGCAATCACACAAGAAAAGTGTTAAATCTTTAAATCAAAACAACTCAAACTGCACTAGATGCTAATTATCAATCCCTAATAGTGACACCAAAAACTTGTTGAAGTTTAATTTAAACTTATCTATATCACTAATATACAAATTGTATCTTATAGTATAAAAAGTATTGTTTTCACAAGGATTGTATTAGTTTGTTTAAGGTTAACAATATGGTAATATAATGAGAAATTAAATTAAATTGATAATTGAATAAGCGATAGTGAATAATTGATTAAGTAATGATGAAAAATTAGGAATTACTTCTATCTTTATTTGTTTTTCACTTCACCTTCTTGATTTAACACTACTCGACCATAGATATCCAATAATTAAGATTACCCTCTATCTCTCGATCTAACCAAGTAATCTCAATTAAATAGATATAAATTGAATTGTGACCTCTCAATCTATCGAAACTCCTCTTAATTAAATTTGAAGAAATCCTATGGATAACTAATAAACAATTAAAATCTATCTTCAATTACCTATTAATTTGATATTTGTAGATCTATTATAGTATCAATTCTCACTACGCAACACAACACAGATGATTCAACCTAATCTCTTGATTCAAATTGAATATAAAACGATAAATATCACAAAGTATATTATACTAAAACAAGAATGTAAAAGTTTAACATATAATTCAATGGTAATCCCTAATGGAAGTTTAGCAAATCATATCCAACATATATCCCAATTGATTCATTAATAACATTCAACAACAAAGAAAGAAAAGAAAATAGTAGAAGTTTGAATTTTGAATGTCTTCTTTTCTTTCACCTTAAGCTGGAAAATGTTGTAGCTTGTGTTCTTCAAGAGTTTGATCTCTTTGATCTCCTGTTTGAAGTTTCCAGCTGCTTCTTTATTTTTTTTTTCTTTTCCTTTTTTCTTTGATTTTTTCCTTTTCTTTTTATACTCTTGATCCTCCTAATGTTTTACTTTTTTTTCCTTCCAAAATCATCAAAAATACAAAAATCTTGTGACTTAGAATTATGGCATTTGCACGATCATTTAGAATTTTGGCTTTTGCACGATCATGCACAACTTCCTACACATTCTCTCTATTACAATCATGCACGATATGCACGATTATGACAGATGATTCAACAAAGTTCCTGTTACCCTTATGCATAATGATCGTGACCCATCTTGTTTTCTAGCTCCTTCTTCGTCTTTTATTCAATTTTTCTGTCTTCACTCATTATCAAACTTGTTAACCATCTCTTAAAGCATACAATTAAGATCAAAATTTTGCCCTAATCAATAACAATCAAACAAAACACACAAAATACTAACAAAAACATAAATCTAAAATCTAAACACATGATTATCACATTAAAAAACACTTAAAAACACACTCTAAAACTTATAAAACAAATTATAATTTACACATAGTAACTTCCCCATACATAACACTCAATCACACAGTTATGCAACAATGCAACAATGTAATAATATTACAATGATATAAAATTTTATGAAATTAACTTAGCCACAAACATCAATCATTCAAATGTTTCAACACTCTTAATATGTTCCATTTATATCCAAGTGCTTTGATATATATTGACACACATATTTATACACCTGTGACACTTGTAAGTTTGCACTCATTATTGTTTACCAAATTGAAAAGATAAGTCACCACTAAATAGCTATTCATCGAAATTTCTTGACATATAAAAGGAAGATCAATATGTTCACTTTTATTGAGAATACCATAGTTTTTAGATTTTATTTAACGATCAGTTGGTCTTTTGATGCGAAGATAAATATTTTATTGTGACACTTCTATCAAATTTGGTTGGACTATTATTCTAACTTTTTGACGTGAAGATAAATATTTTGTCATTAATGTCTCCCGATTACTCAGTTGTATCACAACACACAATTTTTTTTTTGGTCATAAGGAAAAAATCCATTACTAAAAGAATGAATACAAGTTCAGTATACAACCAGAAAGTAAACAGTAATACACATCAGAGAACTAATTGCTATAGTATCTCTA
>JANPWT010000245.1:5007577-5022150 GCA_024678245.1 Erythroxylum densum
AATGCTCTTACTCTAGAAGCTTACACCAATACTGACTATGTAGGTTCTATAGTGGATAAAAGATCAACTATAAGGTATTGTGCTTTTCTTAGAGGTAATTTGGTAACGTGGAGAAGCAAGAAGTAGAATGTGGTAACAAGGTCATTTGCAGAATCAGAATTTAGGGCTATTGTTTAAGGATTGTGTGAACTACTTTAGCTGAAGATTATTCTAAACAATTTGAGAGTCAGATGTGACGATCCTACAGAGCATTATTATGACAATAAATCAACCATCAATATTGCTCATAATCCTATACAACACAATAGGAAAAAGCATATTAAGATTGATAGACATTTCGTTAAAGAAAAATTGGAAGAAGGGTTAGTGTGTATGTCCTCTGTTCCATAGAACATTAAGTAACTGATGTTCTAACGAAGGAATTGAACAATTTAAGTTTTCATGATCTTGTATACAAGCTGGGAATGGAAAATACCAATTCCTTAGCTTGATGGGGGATGTCGAGATAGTGATCAATTGTAAATATATTATACTGAGATATAGATAAGCTACAAAAATATTAGATAGAATAAGTTTGAAATCCCTTAAATTAAGGGATTCTATTAGATAGCTTTAGATAACGTTTTTGATTTAATTTCCTATTTTTTCTCTTGTAATGTCATATATAAAATTATGTATATTTCCTATTCAATATATCAAAATATATGAAAATTCTTTCCCACACTTTATTTATATAATTTAACTAAACAATGAAAGTATGCTTTACATGAGAGATAATGAACGTGGTGATAACAACATTTCATAACTATGTTATGAAAAAATGGGAAAGAAAACAATGTGGAAATTTTAATTCTAAAAATAGATGTAAAAGGTGTTAAAGAGTATATAATACATAAATCTACTTTTATTTTAGATTAAAACCCTTACAATTTTAATGAATATTTAAATATATTTTAGCTTTAAATAAAATAACATTGTACATATATTCAAGAATATAAAAATTCATTATTATCTTATAATTATGGTAAACATGAAATTTAGCCCCTGCATTCTTGACAAATGACACAGATTGCAGATAAGGTGAGTTAGCCATAAACATCAAATTTGCTTTTAGATTACAGTATTATTTACCTCCCACAATACACCAATCTCACCAAACCAACTGGAAATTGTATTATTTCTTACACCTCTGAAGAGAACTTTTCAACTATAGAAGCCCAGTTATCCAGACAGCAAGCCTGCAAAAACAGCAGCTATGGGAAAACTCTGGTGCATCCTGCAGTAGGTGTTGATGAATTGAAACATAAAGACAATCAAATATATATGGACCTCAAACCCAGATGGAAAAATGTCTAAATGTCTCAAAAAGAGAGGCTTTTCAAGTTTTTCCAAATGGGCATTCGAGATTTGTGGTGTTGGGAGCTGCTTCTCTGGGTGTTTTGCTTATGCTGGGATGGATGATCAAACTTTAGGTCCTGAAGGGCCATTGATGGAAGAATTCGGGGAAAATATAAGGAGATAAGCCCTGTATACACTTACAGCAAGTACAGGTGCTCTGATTACAGCCCATAGTCGAATTGATTAAGAACCCTGTGTCAGCAGTCCTCCTTGTTATCTTTGGGGGCAGTTTGTACATAGTTTCTCAGGTGTTGTATGCCATGGTTGGTGTATCCGAGTTTAGAGAGGATTATGGATATTAGGATGGAAATCTTGAGCACTCAAAACTTCCAATGTTTAGCATTCAGTATCAACATTCCACTGTTGTTACTAGAATTGAATAAGCTGTGAATGCCAAACATTTCTTGCAGAAATCTTCTATTGATCATAGGGATTGAGTTCGTTTTCCTTTCTGTATTGACATTATATCTATCGGGAAAGGAAATTACTGTGGCTTAAGAAAGCGTTAGTTCTTTCAGTTTGTTTATTATGATAAAGAAAAGCTAAACTCTATTCTTTGCCAAGACCCTCTGAAGCATTTGATAAATAAAAGATACAATTTGAGCTAGATTAGCAGAGAACTTTGGTAAGCTATATTTCTGCATATTCTGAGTTTGGGAATGGTGCATTAGTTAGCTTAGCACATTATGCATCATAGACTAGCACATGTGCTTTATACTAGAGTCATATATTCCCCTGTGACTATCTTTACCAACATCACATTAACTTTTGAGCCAGTCATTGTATGGCATAACCTGTTCGATTTCTTTAGTTCATAGAGTCAAGCCAACCCAGCTACAAGCATAATCTATGACTTCCTGCAATAAGTTTTGAAGCTCTGGATTCATAGTAATTGGGTTTAAAGCAGCTATAAGTTGCCTCAGCAACAAGTTACAGATGTGACTGATAACTGATAGGGAAAACTGTTGGCATACTGGAAGGAGAGAATTTCTCCAGGGCCAAGAGCCTCGCCATCATTGACCAGGCAGTCATCATATTCAACTCGGCGAAACACGGTTGGATTGATCAACCGGGCTGAACTAAACCATCCACAGCTAACGTGAATGTTAGACATACTACAACCAGAGACACATACATTCAGTATTTGAACATTGAATGATGGGATTCCATTAGGAAGTGGTGATGCTGAGCCTTGATATATTGCTATA
Source organism: Erythroxylum densum (assembly GCA_024678245.1). Taxonomy (NCBI): domain Eukaryota; kingdom Viridiplantae; phylum Streptophyta; class Magnoliopsida; order Malpighiales; family Erythroxylaceae; genus Erythroxylum; species Erythroxylum densum. The sequence goes on from JANPWT010000245.1 coordinate 5,010,184, forward strand.
TCATCCCTTGAGCAAGTGGTGCCGATGCGGTTTGCATCTCCATAATCTGTTTACAGGGCACAGAGTTACAGCTCATCAGTGTCAAAATCAGAGAATGAGACCCAAGAATTTTGCAGTTTCAGTCCCCTTGCATGATGGTGGCAATTAGAAGATCAATGAAGATTTGTGCGAGAATGAATGTACCCAATGGCAAGTTCAGTGATCAGTATGTACCCATTGGCAAGTTCAGTGATCAGTGAACATGAGCAACAAAAGGTGTATATATAGTCTGTCCTGGTCAAAATGAGTTGCTTATTGATGCTTAAAAGAAGAGATGTTTTAGTTTACCTGTAGACTGCAGGAGCTTCCTAGCGGAGAGAGTGTTGTTTTCCTTGGAAAACGCTAGTCTTTTAATGGCGACCTCCTGGCTAACAACTACTGTTTCTCCATGAAATAACTCCAACACTGCATTTGTTACTGTAACTTAATTATTTCATTTTCCAAATACAAAAGCCTAAAACTTTAACCTTAAAACCATAGCCAAAATGAAGAAACTTCAATTAAACATAAGAAAAAGAATACTAGATAGTTTGCGTGCATGCATGGTCATCTGGGAAATGAACTCTTTTTTCTTTTCTTTTTTTTCTGTTTTTTATAACAAAGCCTGCGCAACCAACAATTCCCATCTCTGAACTTATTATACTTTGTGATCTAAACCTGAAATGATGTCATTGAACTTGGACAATTTAACTAATCAAAGCAACTTTTAAAATCCAGGGATCAAGGGCCTTAAACTGGAACGAACACTATCTGCTACAAACAACACTTGGCAATGTCCCACTCATCTGTATCATGTAGACATGCATGGATCGAGTTTATCAGACGAAGTGTAAACTCGTCTGAATTATATGATAATGTCAAATTTGACAGACTTCTCATTGCCAAGACCTGTTCGTTCCATCATCTTCCATTTTTTCTCTAACAACTTTCATTTCACAAGTAAACGTCATGAAAATAAGAACAAGCACAGGGACAGATGATACCTAGAAGAACTGTTAGTAGAGAACTGAATATGGTAACTAAAAGAAGCATCATTCCAGGTGTTCGGTCATCAAGACATCTCCAACCTCTAACCATCATCGACCCCCTTAGTATATATGCCTTGTAATGAACCAGAAAGCTAGAAACGTCAGACTAAATAAGCACTTGAAAGAGATACGGACATGCATACGTTTACCTTAAAAGAACAAACTTAAAAGAACATAAAGTGTGATACCATGAGTGTACTGTTCCTACAACCTTGAAGAGAGACGAGTGTGAGATTAGATATACTTCAACAAGGACGGAAAAAAACAAAAATCTGTGGTCAGTGTCCTGTGAAGTGTAAACACAGTCACACGCGCACATAAATATAGGTGGAGATCGAGGGGGGTTTGGCTCCTAAATGAGCGAGGGAAGTGCATTCATAACACGAGAGTCCAAAGACTAGAATCGGATGGTGATTAGACTAGTTTCTACGTAGCTGCCGCAAACTTTTTCGATCTATGTTCCTATTTACTTGATATGCACGCTTGTGTTTTCTAAACGGAAAAAGTTTCAACTATTAGTATAATCATAATATTACTTTTCAAGAATGGTATATCTTTGTCTGCCCTAGTTTAGAACAGATATTGCGTATGTGATATGACTGAAAGAGAAAGCAGAAACACCAACACCAGTCGAAACACTGACTGACTCAAAGCAGTTGGCATTTATTAAAACTGTTTAAAGAGAGTAGTAATGAAACGCTTTCTTCCCTAGAAACATTTAGACTTTGTTTCAGGCAATAGCTACATAATTATGGCAGCTAATTTAAGACTCAAAGGAGTCAAATCCTGACAGAGAAGCTTAGTATCTGGAAAAGAGAAAAAGAAGGCGGTCAAGTTGTGATTATAAATAATGACCAGACCCTTTTGTGTTTGTTTATTATACAGAAACTAAGGGCCGCCATTAAAGCATCAGGAACCTGCTTTTCAAAGCGGCGTAATTTACTGTCTTTGCCTGGTCCTCTCTCTCTCTCTCTGTATCTGTCACTCATCTCCACACGCACCACTTAATCTCCTCCTTCCTCACCCCATAATATTAAATCGTCTGCTACATTCAAGAATGTAGATATAGAAGTAGTTACTCATGCAGGGTTGCATGCAACTTCCTCCTCGTTAACTTCAACTAAGATTGAAAAAAAAAAAAGCAAAGAAAACCAAAAGCTTTTTCTTCAAATATCTTCACAGGGATCGTGTTTGAATATTCCCATATCATTGGTCACTTCGCTTTGCATGCAGCTCTGCGTGCATTCATTTAGTTGCATGTTCATATGACCTCGTTGTCCCTTTCTTACAGGACACTAACAAATCACAGAGATGGAGATTTTCACGTTTCTAGTTAAAGAGTTAATAAGTGTTTCGATTTACATTAAGAATAATTATAACTTTTAACATTCTTCATGCAATTTTTTAAACCATTCTTATTCTTTTAAAGCCAGAGCTTTGCTTCCTGTAAGGAATCTATTTGACTCGAACGGGGATTAGTCTGAGTGTAGTTGACTTAAAGATGTCTTTTCATAGTTGGACCTCTTAAGATATCTCGTAGGAAACTATAAAAAAAAAAAAATAATAACAAAGAACCAATTTAACGTGATATCAATCTAATACCTAAAATTGTTAAAAAAATGAATATAAGTCTTGAAAGAATTGGTAAGGTTATTCTTTTATGACTAGAAGATCACGGAGAAGGTTACATATACAATCGATGACTCTCTCCGACTTTTGTAACTTGAATAGCTTTGTGCGAACTATAAAAAGAATAATAATTCTTTTGCCAAAAGATGAAATTATGTGGTGGAAAAAGTTGCTAGAAAGGTAACATGTTAAGGAAGAAAAAGGTTTAGATACCCTTTTTTAGCCATCAAAGTATCTTGATTTCAGGAATTTAGCCTTCAAACCATGTTTAAGTGTTAGATTTAGCCTTTCATCTATTGAAATTTAGCCACTGATTATGTTCCTAAGTTGTCTTCTTTTTGTTAGTCCAATTTTAAACCTCAACTTTATTTTACTTTTTAATTGTGTGCCCTCTCCATATCTGTAGTAGATAATAGATATGTGTACCATGCCGTTATCTCTGCATTGAAGTAACTTTAGATTAGGAGATTCCTTAATTTGAAAGGTTTCAAGAGCGAGCTGGTGGAGAGAAAAAAGGGTTCCTTCTCCATATAAATTCGCAATTTCATGATCTTGTGTGTATTGGATATTCAATCCAAGGCCCGAAATTGAATTGAGAAGTTTATGCGTTTTTGTATCGATTGTGACTGCGATTTGATGTTTTATTAGTTATTTGTACGATGTACAAATTTAACCAAGAATCTAAAAGTAAATTGACAGGAACTGGGGAGAGGAATTCTGTAATCAGCTTTTTTATAAATTAAAAAAATGAAAATTTAATATAAAAACAAAGCTGGTTCCCACCAGCCAAGCTGAGGGTTGAAGCAGGAGCTGACATATGAAGGAATGGCTATTCTTACAAGGGCCTAGAAAAAGAAGATATCAAATACATAGTTAACAATGCATATCAGCCATTGTTATACCATTCATCCACAGAGAGATCATCAATATGATGCTTGAAGTTTGAAGACTCTTACTTAAGCTTGCTTTAAACCCGACGAGAAAAAGCATTCCAAGTATACCGTGATCGTCAACACTCCCTCTCTTAACTGGTTTTCTTCCAATCAATGGCAGCCTGCATAAATTATAATCTTCATTTCACCTCAGACAGACGACCGGATCGTAATTGCAGGCGCGCATACAAGTCTTTCAACAGAACACAAACATGTTCTTTTCAGAAGTGATCATCCTTCTGGCAGAAGTGCTTCCAACAATTCTCTCCAGCTAAGACAGCCAAGATAGGAATTACAGCGCATCCACGTAAACAACACATACCCAGGACGGGGTAAAATATTACAAATATCTGGTACATTCCTAGGGAGCTAACCAAACAATCTGATCATTGCAAACTAAATCAACAGAAGAGTTTTAAGCTATTACCCGAAGCTGATCAAATCGAGAAAAAAGAACTGTGCAGTCAGTGTCATGTGCCCCATCAAGCATGTTAAGCACCTGCAACAAAGAAAGAGAAGTGTACAGATAAATTAAGAAGAATCCATCACTAGGTCAGAAGACCAATGATGGTCAATGTAACCTATTACAGGAAGAATGCTCACTTCGGGATAGAACTCCTTCCTTTCAGGGAGAGAATAGATGATCAAATTTCGAATACCACGAATCTTTTCACAAAGAATTGATAAACAAACGTGTTACAACTTCAGTCACAAATAAGGTAAATGTTCAGACTTAAAAAGACACCACGCAGAAAAATTACAAGCTTTCTAGATCTATGGCAGGAGTAACAGCAGTTCCAAAGTACCTTATATCGGTGGTAAAAATGAGCTCTCTCGGTGTAAAGCATGATTTTCCTTTTTCCTTCAAAAAACCAAACTCGTGAACGAGATATATCACTTGGTTTGGTGTATCTGAAAAGAAAGAGAGTAGAGTGAATATAACATTTGAAGACAAGCATACCCTAAAATAGAAAAAAACAAGGGAGAACAATACATGGAAACTAAATGATGATTAAAGGGTAGAAAGATGGTTTCCTACTCTGAAAGAAGGCAGAAGGATGCATTCTGTGACTTCAAGAAGTTGCGAACCCTCACATATTCGAAGTAAGAACTAATGAATAGCATAGTTCCCCCCTGAAACAAAATGTTAAATCATGGCATACAAACACATTAGGGTTAATTTAATGGTTTCCAACACTGAGCATGTACCTGGCTAGCATCCTTTATCTTTGGAAACACCTGTACCCATAAAAGAGAGAGTATCTTGTCATGAACCACATAATGGTTTGAATTTTCTCCCCAATCCTTACATTTTCCTAATATTAAACCCCCAAAGAAAATTATATGAAGAGCTTCCAATATATGAAGGACAGGATGTTTAAATAGCCAGTTAAAAAGGAAGCTGAACAAGAAGTCTGGCTTTTGAAAAGGTTAAGAAAGCTGAAATCTTCTTTTTATGGCCTTAACCAAAATGAGGAAAGTGTGATAACATTTTTCTGTCGAACTGTAAATTTTGTAACAACCTTCTTAGTAAAATATTCAAGTCGAGCATCATCAGCATCGATCACCGAGCTTGCATCAAGTCGCTCATAAATCTGTGGCAAGTCAATATTCACAAAAGATTAAAACTTACATACGTAAAATTACTGGCTTCATGCATTGGTCATATTACTAGCCAAAGTAAGAAATCAGGCAACTGAAACCAAAATATTGTAGAATATCTCTTAATGAACTGAGAAGCTACAGGGTAATGCTCTATAAAAGATGTGTTTGATCATTGGAAATGTATGCATATAGCAAGACATGATACACACGGATGCACCCATGATGCAAGGCATGCATTGGTGATCTTTTTTCTGATACATCTATCTTGTCCAATTATTGAAATCCAGAAAGTAATTATATCTGTAAACATTTTCCTGGCTGAAAAAAGGGGCCTCATACTTCAATCTCACTAATGTTATCATCCAATGCCCAGGTTTAGAATTAAGAGAGAGGATACATGTAGCCAATGCCAAGGTTTAGAATTATAAACTAGTTTCAGTTTAGTTTCCCATAATGAATTTGGGTTTGACAATTAATGCCCCTAGGAAATTATTTGTCAAAAAGTCTAAAAAGTGAATGAATAACTAATGACATACTGTAGATTAAACAAGTAAACTGAACATACCTGTCGCACTTGAAGTAAGACTTTGGGAAGCATGCCTTTATACTCACATGTCAACTTTACCTATTAATATCATCAAAAAAATTGTTTTAGCTAACCCTTTGACTTTGTTAGACATTTGAACCAAGTAATGAGGATGTTGTTTATTCATTAGAATATGGATGAAATATTGTGCATATTCATTCAACATGTACAAAACCATGGCTTAAGCCATATGCAATCAGCACAAGAAGAGCCAGATCCATTCTGATTCACATATTTATAGTTCGAAGATCTGATAGAAAATAGTTCGACTGGTGTCACAAGAATAACACTTTAGGCATACTCTTGAGAAATGAAGTGTGCAATGGTGAAATTTTTCAGAACACCACAAAAGAGTTGACTGGAGTAAGCTACTGAGGATATGTATGGTTTTCACTTGATGCAACTAAATACACTGCTGAATCAGATGTATAAGGTACACTTGATTATACTAAAGATAATAGTGAACACGAATTCTAACCCATCCATGAGTTGGACTAAATTTTAGCCCAAGTAATATGTGAAACACAGGGAGAGAGAAACATGATTTAAGAGCAGAAGTGAATGCATTAAAAGACAACAATCTTTGTAAGCTAAGCCAGTCCTATGATACTGGCAGGAATTCAGCTATTATATAGTCCCTCATTGCCCTTAAATAACAACTTCTAGCTCTATCTCCTATGGTCCAGATGTATGCAGCTGGAAGATTTAGCAAATGGAGTAAACAAAAAACGTACCTTTCCTTGGTAGTTAACACATTGATGATTGAACAGAGCATTAATGTCTGAAACAAAAAAGAAACTTGATTATAATTGGTCTCAATGCGGATACTAGGAAAAGTACCAGTTGCCCTGCCGTAGTAACTTTTTAATAACGCAAACATGCAGAAGTAGCAAGATAGAAATAAATGCAGCATTCTCAGAAAGGCAAGAGAAACATAGATGTTGTGATGTACATGCACAAAAATGGAGGTGTAAAACCAAGGGAAAACTTAATCTCTATAATTTGTCAATTGCTGTGAACTAATGCCATAGTTTTACATGTAAGACTTCTGGAAGATGCCTTGGGACTTCCTATACCTGATGTCTAGATCCAAAAGCTGAAAGAGAAAAAGAAGAGGATAGAATTACCTGGATTAACATAATAACCCAGAAGTATAGTTTGCCGATAAAATTTTGCATGCCCTTCCAAATACCTAAACAAGAAAAGCATGCATCACTGAATTAATAGTTTAAAGAAGCTACAAAGAAAAATATGACAACTATAACTTCTGTAAAGGATTCTGTACAACGATGAACCTTAAAATCTAAAGCATCACATTGATAATCATGATATCGATCAGGATAAATAGTAGACATACCACTTCCTAATGCGCATGATGTCAGTCCCGTGCTGCTTAGAAGGTATGCGGTTCAATTTCTCAACAACAGAAGTTAGAAAGGCCCAATTCTAGGTAGGTGCACATTGCGTGAGAAAAACAGGATACAACAACATATTTCGAAATCAAGATGAATATAACAACCAAATCACCAGATTCACGATTTACCTGCATTGCTATGATATCTGCATGATCAATGATTAGAACCTGCTCATCCAATGAAAAGTACTCAATCTATTAGTTATAAATTAACACAAACAGAAAATCAAAAAAATGACAAGCATCAAAAGGAATACTCCTAAAGGCAAACTAGTGCAAAGAAACTACCTCTATAGAAGAAAGATAGTCAACATCAATTTCCTTATTGATCTCAGCTTTGGCAATTTTCTGACAAAAATAAAGTTCTGTTAACAGTAGAAAGTTGCACAGTTTTTTTATTATTTTATGTGTCTCAAGCTGGAAAATTACATTAAAGAAAACAAAATGCTTAAGCATGAACCCGAATGTCGAAACAACAAAATCTATGCCGCTTTCTACTATTCCAATAGCATGCAAGCAGTAATTAAATCATAAATTTAAGTTAGAATTAACTTCTAGCAAATTGCAGATGAAAAACACTCCAGATTTCAATTATTATCTACAGTTTAATTCCAATTTCATAAAGTTTATTTACAGAAAGCATGAATGCCACCGACACAGATGAGAAGTTCTAGGCATTAGTTACATCTTCAGAAAAGATCAAGCCAAATCATCCTTGTGAAGAAATAATGTCCACCAGATATGAAATATCTACAACCCAACAGATGCCAAGAGAATCATGTGGAACTAAATACATTACGCTACACAAATTTTCATGGTAAGGGTAGCAGCTTACGTCATGTAATTTGAGAGGTGAAGCAATAATGATGTCTGAGGAATAAAAATCACTATATAACTTTATGCTCTTCCTGAAATAAAAATCAAAAGACAAAAAAAAAAGACATTATTAAAGAAAACGAACCAAATATGATAAGAATCCATAGAACCTTTCTCAAAATGTGTGTATATGTGTGTGTGTCTATAAATATACTCATATGAAAAATCAATTGTATAGTTCGTCACAAGATGCCACCCTTCAATAAAAAAGTGATTTACCTTGTAAACTTGATTCCCAGCATAAAGTTGTCATCAGTATTTTTCCCAACAAAAAGAGCTTGATAATCAGCTGGCTTCGAAGACTTGTTTCCCATATTTTCTTCATCATCTTGAACTCCAAACTCATCAACAAAACGGTCAATGTGATCCACATTAACCTGAATAATAAATACAAGCTTAGCATATGAACAATAGATCAAAATAAAAATTTCAAACAAATCAGCACTAATAACATTTGAACAAAAAGACACCTGATTAATAAGCTGGGCTAAGAATGAAGTACAGTGTAGAGATTCGAATCTCGTCACGAGCAAATAAAATAGAAAAATGTTTAGGTGACAATCAGAACATGAAGATGAATGATGATAAGTTCCACTGTGTACCCCACACCTTGAACCCTAGAAACAACCCTGATCCCTCTATTTATGGCCCACCAAATTTTAGGATGGAGAATCTAGACTCCTAAGCAAGATAAACATAGAGAACCAGTGCTTGTTCAATGAATCAGAAGACTGTGAATCCTATACACATCCATCAAATCAATGCAAATTGAGCACAATAGATTTCAAATAGAATTTTTAGAAATTCCTCGAACAGGGACAAGATATAGTCATACTTAATATTAGTTATTGCCTGAATTGCACTCAAAGATACACTTGCAAATATGGAAGCAAAGAAGTATACCTTGTAAGCATGAGGAGTCAATTCTATGAGCCGCTTAACAATTCGAAGTGCAATGTGTCTCATTGGTAATAGGATAAGCACCTGAGACCATAAAATTCTACCACGTAAACAGAGAGATACCATGACTTGAGAAAGCATAGCAGTACAAAACAAAATCAGAGGTTGAAATTCAAAGCATTAACTTCTAAAGGAACATATCTCAAAGTCAACCAGGTAAATGCATATAGTTTCTAATCCTTTTAAACAAAGAATTGAAAATCTGGCAATGGAAACACATTCAGTTTAATCTCACAATAAGGAAACTTCACAAACTCATTAATTTAACAGAGTAGGGATAAGTCCTCAACAAATAAACATGGTCACAAAAATGCCAGCTCAGTTACCATAAGAGTTTAGTTTAGATTTGGACCACATGAAAACAGAAAGCAGCAAGTGAAGAGAAGATGATCTTAAATATATGAAATGACTCTTCAACAGGAGTATCTTTGGACAAATTCAGTGCTATGATCAAGTGTACTCAGCAGTAGTAAGCAGATACATAGAAACAAGAGACTACCTTTGGACGTGTAAAACCATGATCAAGGAAATTATCATCAGCAATAAATTCATCTTTGGAACTCTCCTTATGCTTGACTACTTTGGAATCGTTCTTTTTTACAAGATCTCTAGTTCTGAAAATATGATTCAGCTGCATGATATTTTGTATTTATTCAGTATAAGACACCACAATTATAGGACAAGAACTATCTCAGGAACAAGAGCAATGACACGCACTGAATGCATTAGGTAAGCATCCATGAAACTCGAGTCTTCTTCCAAGCCTTTGTGATAAAACGGCTTCTTGTTAGAGTGCAGTATATCTCTATAACTGCTGCCTATTAAAACAGGATTCCATATTATCAACAAAATAAAAATTGAAAGAAACCTAATTAACATACATATGTTATAAATTCTCCAATTGTGATGCAAAGATGAAAAGAAAAGGGCAAATGCTTCAGAATTAGTTAAAGGATTTCAGGAAGAGAACAGAGATGATGTCGCAACCACATTAGCAAAATATCAAATTTTGAGGTCATCCTCATACGAATCAAGCAAGTTTTGCCACCAATACCAGGCAAGGAACTTGTTGCTCCCCCACCAGCGTCACATAAATATTTTCTTCTTCATCACCAATGTGAAATAAGAGATGTTCTCAATCAAATATTCTTCTATTAACACAGCATCCATATGGACAAGTAAAGAATTTAAACACAAAAAAAATAACTTCATCTCTGGCTTTCAAGTACATTAGAGTGACAAAACTTTTAGGCATATGTTGTCAAATCATTGGTCGGAAGCAGATTCCTATAATTGTAGTATACAGGTTTCTTCAGTCAGATTCTAGAGAAGACAATATTAGGTACTGTCTTTATAACAAATGAATGAACAGAACTGAATAACAGTATGTGTATATGGATATGAGGCTTACAAAGCGAGAAGAAGTATCTCTGCTTAGATGAATGAAATTTTTTTCCTCCTGCCATCTTGTAAATATCTAGCCAGTAATTGTATAAACTTTGCTTGAGACCATAACCAGGATCCATGTGAGATTTCTGCACAAGTGATAACATTTTTATTCAATAATAAAATCAAAACTAAAAAGTACAGCTTAAATAGAACCAGTTCCGACATGGTGGTAGAATGAGACGTTTAATCAGCTTCCAACCTAGGGTAAGGCCCTAAGTTACACCACATGCATTTTCCATTTTAATGTAAGAGCTTTCCAGGAATAACCTGAAAATAACAATGTTTTTAACCCACTTACAGGCTACAGTTTGGAGGTACCACCCTGCCCCCCTGCAAGATCCCGGACCAGATAATCTCTTCATTGATGAGAAGAAAATACTAAAACCTTAATTTTGTTTTTTGGTATCAATTAAAGTGTTTGATTAACATGGACAGCGTTTGAAAAGGAAACAAGAGGCTATGACACAAAAGTAAAGCTTTGTCTCCCAGTAGAACATGATTACAAATTGTGCAGAATCTTGTTTTGCCCCATTCCAAATTCTGAATCACTACCACCACTCTTCAAGAGCCAATTACAAATAAAAAAGGAAAACCATTGTTACTGAATAGATAAGTGAAAAAAAGAAAGCACCTCTAGGAAACAATCTCCACTCCCTGTCCATTTGCAATTAGGCATATCAAAAGCAGGTATTTTCCAGCTATATTTCTGTTTTTTGTTTGACAAATTATTTGCTTCTTCTTCTGATAACTTGTAATCCAAGTGGATATGGAAAGGACTGCACATAGAGCACTACAGTAAAATATGAAAACTTATGGAACACAAGAACATAAGTTATCAAAGATGAGTTTCAGTCAGAAATTAAAAATACATCACATGTAATATAAGAAGAATAAATTCAATGCCAAGCAGGCAATTTTCAACATCGGACAATCAATGCAATTGACAAAGCAGAAAGGAACCTGTTACAAGCTTTCATGTTTTAGTGTGAGCAACATAATCCAATCCAAATTGACAATTAGGGATCCTAGCAATGTTTACTTCTTGATGAATTGATCAACTCACAACCAAAGTCTATAACAATGAGTAAATTTTGTCGCTTTTTACCATCTTAACATGCTTTCACCACCATCTTAATCTCCATAAATTTGTCTCTTTTACGATCTTAAAATATTTTCTACCTTCTGAATCTCCATAACCGTGAGGTTTCTAGGATGTTTAGTCTTTCGCTTTCCCATTTTCACTCGTATGTAAACTCTTTCTTAAGAGTTAAGATACATCTGAATCTTGCATTCACACAAGATAATATCTATCTGAAAGTAAGAATTGGAAGACAATGGGTAATAAACCACAAAAACAATAAAACCAATGTACAGCACCTTCTCGATATTCCTGTGTCCAAAGCAGCTTGCTTATCAACTGCCTTATTGCACTCTTGTTCTATAGATCGG
>JANPWT010000245.1:5087634-5097778 GCA_024678245.1 Erythroxylum densum
ATTCTTGGTTTCACTCAAAAAAACAAAATCAGGATCATACTTCTTTTGCAATTCTAGCAAATGATGAACTGTCAAGGGAGATCCCACCCCTTGACAGTTCCAAGCTAAACACCTCATAGTCCACTGGGGACTGTTAGAGGACAGTCACCCAAACCTCCAGCAGGACCAACCACTTCATGACAAACAAGCTCACACTCACTAGACATCGAGTTAATAAATTTGAAACACTGTATATAATGATTAACACACAAGATCTAATCTTATTGTTAAAACTTGACAGGTAGCTAGTCCATCAAACTACTAGCGTCAATTTAATCACCAATCTCCTTAAAATATCTAGAAGTGATAATATCACTATAAATTTTTTATTTGAGTGAATGTTCCCTGATGCATGTTTCAATTAATAATTCCAACATGCGGACATCGGACTGATACCCTATAGAAATCCACTCCGATCATATCAAAAATTATAACAAAACACACATGAGTTCACCACTCATCAAAATTGTGGTTCATAATAAACAAATGCTAAGGTGTATATTTTAAGATTAAAGTAACAACCTACTTTATTCTTTAAAAACATATACAATTCCATATTCATTCAATAGTTCCATTACCAATAGTTAACTACTAGCATGATTGAAAACTCATCATTCTCTTGAAGTAAACTTCTTTATTTATACGGAGATAAATCACAATACTACAGTCTAAATCATAATCAAGCGACCAACTTGATTATTCGACTGTGAATAAATTAATTTAGATTCTAATAATATATATGTTTCCCATACATATATATATATAACTTACAAATGAATCTTAGTACCTTATGACTAATTATATTGTGCTCATATAAATAAAAACAAACCGTTTTATTTTATTAATAATAAAATTTTCATTACAATATTGTAACTGGAAGAAAATTAATTTATATGTAAATACACTTACTTTTCAGGGCACTATATTTACCTAATCCTAGCAGAATGCTGCAGCATTGAAGAAGCACCCATGTGCTTCTGGGATGTGCTATACTTCTGGCATATGCAAGCCCCAAGAGTTGAACGTATATACAACATGTGAGGTGCACGTGTCTAAGTCGGTTGACAAGTTTGTATGTCCAATATGCATGTTTCACATAAGCTATAACGTGGTGGACGCGTCTCCGCAAGTCTGGTGTGTAGATAACATCAGTCAAAATGGTTGGCACGCGGCTGTTTGCTTTTGGCACATGAGTGGACTTCCAAAGACTAACATAGAAAGATATTTCCTCAATAATGTCTATACTCTAATATTGAGATAGGTACCTTATTAAAAGAACTATATTCTATAAGATATAATGGAGTAGGATCAATGCAGGAATATATAATTAGGATGGTCCACCTCCAGAGTAAGCTGAAGGCATTAAACATTTATATTCTTGATGCTTGTATTGTGCACTAAGCTATGAATACTCTTCCATCAGAGTTTGATATTATGTTACCAAATACAATAATCAAGATGAAGCTTGGGAAATAAATTTGTTGATTACTCAGTGTGTTACTAAAGAAGAAAAATAGAAGAATACAACTCATATAACCTTAATAGCAACCAAGGAAAAGGCAAATGTAAAGTCCCATAAGTTTAAGGCAAAAAAATCTAAACTTCCTCATTATAAAGATATAGGTCAGTCCAACACAACTAGGGGTCATGTGAGTACAAGTATGCAATGATTATTTTGTCAAAAGAAGGGATATATGAAGTTGGAATGTCATGAGAACAAAATCTAGAAAGAAAGGTAGGAGCTCTCAAGTAACTCCTCAACTCATATGATACTTGAGTCTAATGTTGTTATAGCCACATAAAGTTTTTGGTAGCTAGATAATGAAGCTTTTAATCATACTGCTTTCACAATACAAGGATACATGATAAAGAGAAAGTTGAATAAAGAGAGGAAAAAATTTTATTGTGGGAAATAACGAAGAAGTGGATGTAGCCTTTTTAGGGAGTGTGTGTTTGAAATTAGATACAGGGTTCAAGCTTATTTTGTACGAGACATTCTATATGTCATCTTTTAGATATAATTTGATCTCTTTCTCTGTTTTATATAAAGAAGGTTACAGTTTTGTATTTAAAAATTCAGGTGTAAAGTTATCTTTCCGCGTAAAACATATTAGTATAGAATATGTCTTGCCCTTGATTAGATTTATACTATTTTATATACTGTCGAATAAGTTACCAAGGGGAGACCCTGATAAAGGAAAAATCATACATATTATAACATAAAAGATTAGGCCACATTTTCAGAGAAAGGGTTGAGAGATTGATAAAGGATAATATTATCCCAACTTTGGATTATGATAATCTAGAAACATTTGTTGATTATTGTAGGGGTAAGTTGACCAAAATATAGAGAAAAAAAAGGTTAACTCATGCTTTAATCTATTAGAACTCATACATACGAACATATGTGGATCCTATACAACTACTTTGTGTAATTCAAGATATTTTCTAACATTTATTAATGACTATTCCTGTTATTTATATGTTTTCTTGCTTAAGGAAAGTCTGAATTTTTTTTATAAATTTAAGATCTTTAAGGCTAAATTTGAGAACAAATTGGAAAAGTCAATCAAAATCGTCAAATTTGACCGTGGAGGTAAATATTATGGCAGACATGGGGTTCAAGACAAGAAAAAGATCTCTTTGCCAAATATTTAGAATTATGTGAAATAATGGTTCAGTTCACTATGTCAAGTAATCTTGAATAAAGTGGTATGGCCGAAACGTGAAATCGTACCTTAAAAAACATGATGAGTTCAATGTAGAGCAAAACTAATTTACCTAACTATCTTTAGGGTGAAGCCATAGAGGTTGTGTACATATTTGACAAAGTCCCAAGTAAATCAGTTTCAAAGATGTCTTTTGAAATTAGGAAGGGGTGGAAGCCTAGCCTCACTCATCTTCGTATATGAGACTGGCTTAGTAAGGTATGTTTGTATAATCCTTATAAAGATAAGTTGTATTCTTGTTCCATTTGTTGTTACTTATTAGGTATTTAGACTACTAAAAGGAATACGTATTTTACTGTAGAGATGGAGGATTTGGAATAGTAAAACCGCAAATAACTAATTTTTGGAGTATAATGTCTATGATGAGGGTGGTCATTTTTATTCTTTAGATGATAGAAGGGTTGTTTCATATGCATCACTCATGTAGCTAGAACTAGTGGATTCATGTCTCAGTAACTGAGGTTCTTAAGGTATATGAATATACTGAACCAGTTCAATTAAGGAGTTCTAATAGAGTGAGAAGACCAAAAAGGACTCTCAGGGTTAAGTTGATCATCAGAGGGTTAGCTTAGAGATAAGGAATTGACTTTAATGTTACTTTTTCTCTTGTATCCTCTAAGAATGCATTTAGAGTGATTATGACAATAGTAACTTATTATAACATATAGCTAATCATAAGGATGTCAAATCCATTTTTTTGAATGGAGACCTTTACGAAGAGGTCTATATGAATAACCTGAAGGATTTTAGGATTAAGGTAAAGTTTTGAGAAAATCCATATATGATTTGGAACAAACTTGTAGACAGTGGTACCTAAAGTTTGATGAAGTTGTTACCTCATTTGACTTTATGAAAAATAAAGTTGAAACATGCTTGTATTACAAGGTAAGGGAAAGTAAGGTTATTTTTCTACTTTGTATGTAGATGATTTCATGCTCGTATCGAATGACTTGGGCATACTGCATAAGGTTAAGCAACTTTTGGCCAAGCATTTTGAAATAAAGGACCTTAGTAATGCATCTTTTATCCTTGGTATTTAGATTTAAGACTATAGATCTCAAAACTTGTTGGATCGCTCACAAAGTGCATACATTGAGCGAGTATTGTAAAGGTTTAATACAGTTGATTATAATCCTATTGTAAAATTTATTTCTTATGGTGAGAAATTATCTTTAGCATAATGTTCAAAGAATGATACATAGGGAGAGATTATGAAGAACATTCCTTGTTCTAGTGCAATTGGTAGTTTAAAGTATGCCCAAGTATATACTAGATCGAGCGTTACATTCATTGTTGAGCTACTAGGTAGATATCTAGCTAACTGAGGAATAGACCACTAAAATATAGTCAAAGGAGTTTTGAGATATCTCAAGGGAACTAAAGATTACATATTAACATTTAGGAAATTTAACATTATAGACTTCATTAGATTTATATATTCAGATTTTGTTATGTGTCCAAATGATAGAAAGTCGACATCAGGGCATATTTTCATGTTGGCAGATGGTGCTGTTTCATGGAAGAGTGTCAAGCAAACATTGGTAATTTTCTCAACTATGCATGCAGAGTTTATAGCATGCTATGGGGCTGCTTTGAAAGCGATTTGGCTCAAGAACTTAATTTTTGAGTTATTTGTAGTTGATTCAAGAGCTAGATCCATTCGGTTGTATTGTAATAATCCCTCTACTGTATTGTTTATTAACAACAATAAAATTATCACAATATCTAAGCATTTGGAGGTCAAGTATTTGACTATAAAGGAATTAGTACAGAAGGGCAGCATTATAGTGAAGAATATAGAGATTGGGCATATGTTGGTTGATCCACTAACTAAAGCACACCTAATTAATTTTGAAAGACATATATATAATGTGAGCTTGTTGAAGTCCTTAGACGCTAATAGTTAGGGATCATTGCATTTGACTCCCAATATATTTGTTTTAATTTTCATGTATTATGATAACACAATATGAGTGTGTGTGTGTAAGCGCGCACACACACATATGGATAATCATCATTTTTATGCTCAGTCATTCAATTTGTGGTACATTGTCCTAGTATAAGTGAAAGTCTTAAGATTTATGTCGATCTTAAGTATTTATTGGTTATTAGGCATGTATACTAATTGACCTAGAGCCTATGTGTTTAGGTTACATACAAATACATATATAAATCCATGAATTTGATAAGATAAAACATGATATAAATGTTTAATTCTATAAAGGTTTTCTCTAATGTGATTAGCATTAAATGAGAGGAAAAAAGTTTCTCTAATACAGTTTAGTATCAAGTTTAAAGAAATTGAGGTCAACAAACAGAGTAATGATACATTTCAGATCGTACATTTATCACTTTAGTTTGTCACACTAAATTTACCTATTCATATCAGATCATACATGTATCAAATGTTTTATTTTAATTGACTATTATGTTGATTTTCTTAGCCACTTTAACCATTTTCATTTTCAATATAACTGTTGCAATTAATATTTATCTCAGGAGGAAAATGTTGGAATTCCTATTGGACAACTATTAATTACAAATTTTTATAAATTAAGGCTAAGGAAAATTAAATTTGATCCAAATTAAAGATAATAAAGAAGCTAAATAAAAAATATGGTTAAATAGGCTGAAGTCAAGTGAGAAAAATGAACCCTTATTAGTATGAGCATATCTACTTATTAGGCGTATGATGAGATCTAATAATGTTTCTATAAATAACTGTTAAGGTTTCTTGTAACCTGTTGCACAGAAGTTTGTAAACAAAAAGTTACTTTGACCTATTCAGAGATATACACATTCAAAAGGACGTAGAAGGGCATAAATATATAACTTTCATAGAGCTAAATTGAAAGTTGCAACAATTTGTTTATACGTCGAGGAGTTTATTCAAAGAATCCAATAGATTGTTCAAGCAATTGAGGAGCTTGTTTGTCGAGCTATCGATAACAAAACATGTACTTTTCCACATTATGTCTGTTTATACAAGTTCTTCATAGATCTTAGGCTTAAAGCTTCGTGATATTTCTAACATAATTAGCTCGACCAAGGCTAAGTATTGTTGTTTCAAATCTAGCAACAACAGGTTATAGAAATTGCAACTATGGGGTGCAAAAATTAGTGAATAACATTAATCATTATGATAGATTCAGATCCAACGGGTTTGTTATCTTCTCATGCTTAGAGGTTACTTTGGACTTGGATTTGTCACAATCAACCTTGTGCCTTTAAAAGATTTCTTCTTCTTACTCGACCTGACAGACTTTCCTTTTGAATAGTTTTTTCGTTATACCAGCCTGACTATCTCCTTCTTGTCTCAGTTGATGCATAAACCTAAATAATTCAACAGTCGATTCTACTTACGAGAAAATTTGGATGTCAAACACCATATAAATGAGGATGAAGCTAACCTAACGTGAAACTTGACTTCCTCAGCATGATAAGCCTATGAGAACTCTTTTGAGAGGCTACTGAGGAATTTATGGAGTACGGGGAAAATGGCAGTGATTGAATTGAGAAGATGAAACAAAAGGATGTTTTTTAATAGAATGTACAGTGAAGTTGATCTTTACCAACCACGAGAAGGCCACTCCCATCAGTTGTTGCCGCGGTAGTATTGGTTAAAGAACTGAATGGGGTTAAAGGGATGAAGAGAAGCCTGATCTATTCTTATTGCCATCCCTATTCTTGAGGTTGGTGGTGGAAAATACTTGAGGGAGAGTGTGGTAAATAGTATGAGAAAAAATTCACAGAGGGTTGGAGCTTCATGGAATTGTATGGAGGGATGATACATCAGAATTAAGTATGAAAATTCATATGCTTTTGGTCTTCATTCTGAATCATTCAGGAGCATGTATTGAGAAGATCATATGAAGGCATTTTTGGGTCAATTGTGGATAATTTGTTTATACTTGTACAAGAATAGAAATCATAGTATCATCAACATTTTTAATGCAAATGTAAGAAAATTTATAGCACAGTTTTTCCACAACATACAAAAAGTTCATGAAATTGTTGATTCTGTGGCAACTCATCGATTATAATATCAATAGTTTTACTTTGCAGATTCTCTCCCCAGCAACTTACAACAGGAACACGAGCCATGTTCCCTAGATCATGACACTTCAATTCAAAATAAACCATGGTTTTCTTCAGATTGACTTTTTCTTCAATCATTAAGAAGTTCATGCAACATTTAAGTTGAAAAAAAAAGAAGAAAAAGCAGACAATTGAAAAGAAGAAAGAGCATGACACTTAACAATTTACTATTTATATTCGTGATGGTGTGGTTTGAGTAAGATTCTTTAATTCTTTCAACAATCGGTTGACAGAAGCTTTTACTTGATGTGGCACTGACAAATTTGGATGCACCTCCTCTATACCATACAAAATGATGACCCTCATTACAGCAGCCAAATTCAAAGTATTGATATCGCCTTTCCACACGCTCTGATTCACAAACTTGCATGAATTACGTAAGTTACACTTACTGCATACCTGAGAGAAGTAAAATGCAATCACATTTATTAGTATTGAGCCTTCTAAATTAACACAGAAAAGATAAACAGATTAGCTTACTTACAGTATCCTCTTTGATCCCAAAATAAAGGCGCAATCTTTTTGCAGAAAAGATATTCTTCTTCAAGAGAGATGGGCAACCAAAGAGAGCCACCTTTTTTAAGTCACTGCCAGATAACCATCTGCATTTCATGGATTTCCAACAATAAATTGAACAGAAACAAATTCAGAGAGGATTCTTCCTCCTCTTTTGGATTGGACTGGAAAAGGAAGGGGGAAACCAACAAAGCTGTCGTATGCTTCAATGATTATGAGTCGACACATATTTATTTGTCTTAGAATTTCTTTAACGAGAATTCTAGAGGTTGGTCATGCATGGGAATTGGAGTCTTTATTGGGAATGCAAAAGGTTGATCATGTATGGAAAAATATTTGGTCATACATAAGAAAATATTTTCAAACATTGGAAATCTTCAACAATTACCAAGGAAACTTGAAAGACCTTACAAACCTTCGATAAATAGACAAGAAGAGATATGTTTCATCCATTCATTCCAACCAAGAGAGAAATCTACATTAAGTGTGGAAATTTGAGAAGTTGTCCATATCTCTCAAGTTTGAGTGTGTATACTTCACAAAATTGTACGAGTTTCTCATTGTAATTCTACTTTAGTATAATAGAAGTCTCCATATTTTCTTTTAACTATTTTAGTTCCTTATACTTCGTTTTATCTCTCTCATTTACTTAATTTATTTAATGCCTAATGGTATAGAAATGCAGTCATTTCCTCTGTATTGACCCTATTTATGATACTATCGGAGTGAAACAAGGGATCTAAAGAATGATAGAGGCTTTATGGAAGTGTGTGACTTGGACTATTGATTTGGCCGTGAAGATATATATCTGCCACATAGGAATTCACAATCAAATGTATCTTTGTTCCAACCTCTGCGTAAGTCCCATACAGAGGATAGGCTGGTTTGTTTAATGATACCATTATTTTTCCCTTCATTTTGAGGAGTTTTTGCCGAAAAAAATTTGGTATTCTCCTTTTACTTTCTTGATTACCTTCATACTATTTTCACTTTATTAAGTTTTTGGAACCATTTCCAAGTTGGAAAGCTGAAGTGTAAGACAGTATGCAAAGACCCAGCATTGCATTTTCTGCCTTAAACTGACTCATAGACAACATATCCAAAACTCATGCAACTCAAAACAACTTATGTACCAAAGTTTCCTGAATCCTAGGAGCTTGCAACTTCTACTCATGTCGGATGCAAGTGTGAATTTTAAACCATAGTGCATCAACTGCCTATACCTTAGGAAAAAGGTGCTTAGATACCAAATTTCAATTCTGATTAAGCAAGCATGGCAATAAATGCGCAGTACGAGAAAGCTCGTGCTAACGTAAACAGCTATAGAACAAAGAAGCCAACGAAATAGGCACAAGTATGTTGTATAAAGAAAGAAAGAAAGAAAAGGGACGTACTTTGCAATTTCTTGATGGTCCTTGCCAAACTCCACTGCAGCAAACTTGATGAAGTTTTTATTATAACCATTACCAAAGCAACGAAAATTCAACTCATCCGTTTTCAAGAAATTTGCCTTACGGAAGTACCCTTCTTTATACAAATGAGACACAAACGCTTCCATCTCCGGTGACCACTCCTTAGACACCTCGACTTCCTCATTCTCTTTCTCGTTTCTCTTCATTTCCCCTGCCACGACATTCTTCCCCGCGAAAATGGTTAAGAGACTCGTAGGAAATGGAGTCGTTTTAGATGGGACATCCTCTTTACTGGTCGGTGATTGTGCTTCTCTTAAAACCCTCACTTCCTTCTCCGATTCCCACAATTTCCTTTTTAACTCGTTGCTCTCATTTTGGGTCTCTGTTTCAGAATTTTCGATCAATCCCACTGCTTCTTGGAGTCGGGTTGAAGGAGAAGAGGATAGCGTTCTGCAAAAGTTGTGAAGGAAGGGTTTGCAAGGAGTACAGAGAGGCTCTGAGTGTTTGAGGAGAAGTGCAACTAGGGACATTGAATTTAGGGGTTTGAGGGTTTTGGGAAGGTTTAGGGCAAAAGGACGGAATAGAGCACGCGTTCCCTTGTGAAGTTCTGCCACAAATGTTTAGGAAATTTTATATTTTTAGACACCCGTTTATTTTCCTCAGATCTTTTCAACTGAATCATATAATTAAAATGTGGGAATATACAAAACAACATTTTACAAAAAAATAAAATAATATAAATATTTTTAAATCATAAATTAAGTATAAATTTTAAAATTAATGTCATTTTAAAAGTGAGATTTTCATTTAATAATAAGTAAATAATTTAGGCGATATGACTTAATAAATGACATATTTAGTGTTAGTAATGAGTCGGATTAGATTCAACAAACTCAAAAAGTGTGACATAAAGTGCAAACGGGTTTATATAAAAAAATTTAAGATTAATTATAAAAAAACTTAAATTTTACTTAATTTTACAATTATTCCATATTTTTAAATTTTGACAATTATTTACTTAAATTTTTAATTTTTTTTAAATATAACCCTACATTAGTTAATTCTACTCTTAGCAAAGATGATTGCACCGCTTTCTAGGGGATGGTCGAATTGGTGGAGTGGGGGACATGAGGTCAAAAGGTCTTGTGTTCAAATCTCTCTATTTATGATATATCGATCGAGCTTATCGTACAGAGTTTGCCTAGTGCGTAGTACCTAGTTGACGTAATTTGTAGGCTATTACATCAACCTAGAGATTTATCTAATGCGCATCTAAAAAATAGCGACTACGGGTTCCTCCATTTCTCAAAGAAAAAGATGATCGCACCACGTAGACTAGTCCATTTACTT
>JANPWT010000245.1:5170538-5196606 GCA_024678245.1 Erythroxylum densum
ACTTTGTTTAAAAAAACAAATTACATTCCTTATAAACATTACACTTATGCTAATCAAATAGTATTAATATGATAATTTAACCAATCTCTTAAGTTTAAACATAATTAATTAAGCTTGATTAAAACTAATAATTTATTATAATTATTAATTTAAGTTAAATAATTCGGACCAAGTTTAAGAATAGTAACATTCGATTAATCCATGTTTAATATCATATTATATGTATTTTGTCATTATTTTAATTGAAGTTTAATAGATGGATTTTTTTCTAGAAAATTGAAAACTATATTTTTTTAGAATTTTAAAGATTATGAGATTTTTTTAATAATCGATATAACTAATTAATAGATATATTGTTAGAAATATATGTATGTACTAATATAATCACAATATTAATTCCGTATGCATAACCATTAATTGAATTACCTAATGTATGTTTAATAACTATAATAGGATGATTAATAATCTATTAATTCCATTTATGACACATGTTAGTACCCTAATAACCATATGTTAACTCATTAAGCTATAGTTCATAATATTCATAAAATGACATAATTAACCTATTCTATCATTTAAAGTAGAACATGTTATAAGACATAACATATGGTGAGATTATGTAAAATATACAACGTATGGGCGTGATAAAGAATATCGGGTCTTCTACCATTAACTCTCTGCATAAAGTGTGATTGTTTTTGTTAGGTTGTGAAAAATAAAATTAAAAATATAAAATAATATTTTTTAATTAAATTTACATATCGCCAAAACTAAATTTGTTGTATTTAGACCCAAAAAAAACAAGGACATACGACTTCATCCACTTTGCTCGTATCCTTTACCTAGTCAACATGAGTGGCCCACGAGCTTTTGTCCTACGTGGCCACTTTCTTCCACTAGAGCGGGGCCTAACTATCCAGCATGGCAACCCATTGCAAAAGAAAGACATGTTGAATGCCAGCGTGGCTTTTGGTAACAACGAGACAAAAGTCTGTCAGTCCTAACGTAGCACGTGACTCTCAGGAGAAGCCTTTGGATCGGAGAGTCTGGTCTAGACACCCGAGAAAATTCACAGAAGTCATAACTGTGAAGAAGAGCAAAAATCCTCCTCTTGACGGGTGTCGCTGTCATGGATGGAACTAAACTGATGCCCACCTAATCCTCCTTTGTATTGTTCCTCCTTCACGCTTCCCTAGCCAAGCAGTGACCTTGGTCGGTATATTACACACTTCAAAGTACTTCGCACACACACTCACTCACTTTCACGTATTTTAGTCTCCCAGATCACAGATAAGAGAGGATCTTTGAGCAAGCTTTCTCTTTTGTGTCAATGGCTACCATGGACCAGAGCTGTGGAGGTGTAGACGCAGAAAAGGCCAGACTTGACACTGCAGAAGAAAATGAGAGATGCCCTGTAGAAGAAGTAGCACTAGTTGTGCCTGAAACTGATGATCCAACAATACCAGTGTTGACATTTCGTGCATGGTTTCTGGGTTTTGCTTCATGCATAGTCCTAATCTTCCTCAACACTTTCTTCACTTACCGCACTCAGCCTCTCACCATCTCAGCCATTCTAATGCAGATTGCAGTCTTGCCAATTGGCAAGTTTTTGGCCAGGGTTTTGCCCACTACACAGTATAAGATCTTCGGTTGGGGGTTTACTTTGAATCCTGGACCGTTTAATATCAAAGAGCATGTGATCATCACTATCTTTGCTAACTGTGGAGTGTCCTATGGTGGGGGTGATGCCTACTCTATTGGTGCCATTACTGTCATGAAGGCTTACTATAAGCAGAGCCTCAGTTTCATTTGTGGGATTTTCATAATCTTAACTACTCAGGTAAGAAATTACAGTTATGTTTTTTCTTCCCCTTCAAATCCTTTTCGGGTTTGACTGTTGCTGAGTGAACTCTTACGTTGAATTTGTGTTGGCACCGATTGTTTAAGGATTGATAAAGTTGAGATCTTTTAAATGAAATTGGTTTGGTTTGTGCTACTGTTTCTTTTTAAATTGCTGAGGTTACTGATTTGTTTCTGAAGAGCAAATCAAGTTGATCACTATGCAATTTACTTCAATTAAATATAATATTAATTTCCCAATCTTCTGAAACACTTGAATGATGCTAAAAGATGACATTTTGGATGAAAAAGTTGTTCTATTTCTGTTGAATTTTTTAAGTTGTTCTTTGGATTGTGAAGGCTGGACGTTTTCCTTATTTCTTGCCATTTTGTTCTCTCACGTCTTATGTGTAACGACTTCTCTGCACGAACTTAATATTAGAACTAGTTTCAGTAACCTTTCCTTTTCATATTTGGCTATATTAATGCAGATATTAGGCTATGGATGGGCTGGTATGCTGAGGAGGTACCTGGTTGATCCTGTCGAGATGTGGTGGCCTACAAACGTGGCTCAGGTTTCTCTGTTCAGGTCTGGCTTCTAATTCTTTCATACTTTACCTTCTAAACCTTTGCCTGGCTTTCAATATTTTCCACTAACTGTTTGGTTAAATATAATTAATGAGAGCACTCATTGACTGCTCAATTTTATATTTTGTTTCGTTTGTTGAAGAAACATAATAAAAAGAGTAGTCCAGCCCACATAATAAGATTATCAAAACAATTGCTTGACGAGTTTGGAATTTTTAGAAATCTGGTTACCAGGTGTATGTTCCCTATTTCAAAGTTTAGAAACAAAAAAAGTATATATATATATATATTTCTTAATTTTTCTTCAAGCAAGAACCTTCGAATTTCAAAGTTCAGATTCAAGTGGTTGGAATTCAAAAGAGCTAAAGTCTGGGAAATGTGTAAGGTAGTGATGTTAAAAGTTTGTTTTCTTTGCATGAATTGTCATGTCCTTCAGCTGAGAATTTGTTTTGAGGTTTGCTTTCTGTTATTCCATTGAGGGGGCATTTGGCAGTCACTGCAACTAAAAAAATGCCATACTCTCTTAATTTGCTATTGGTTGCTAGGAAACCATTTTTAGTTAGATTCATGAAGGCAATGAATCATGCAGAATCACTTGCATACATAAAGAACTTATTACAGATGAAGTTTATAGTTGCTACATACGAACGTTCAACAAAACATTTTCTGTCTGCTGGAGAACTCATTTTGGAAAATTTGTTTCTACAGAGCACTTCATGAAAAGGAATCCAACAAGAAAAGCATGAGCCGTATGCGATTTTTCGTGGTTGTCATGGCAGCAAGCTTTATCTATTATGCATTTCCTGGCTACTTGTTCCCAATCCTGACATTTTTCTCATGGGTCTGCTGGGTGTGGCCTCACAGTATCACAGCTCAACAAGTAGGTTCAGGTTACCATGGATTAGGGGTTGGTGCATTTACCCTTGATTGGGCTGGAATTTCTGCTTATCATGGCAGCCCCCTTGTGACACCATGGCATTCCATTCTTAATGTTGGGGTTGGATTTATCTTGTTCATCTACATAATAGTCCCTATCTGTTATTGGAAGTTCAACACTTTTGATGCCAGGAAGTTTCCTATTTTTTCCAACCAACTTTTCACTTCTACCGGCCATAAATATGATACCACCAAGATCTTAACTCCAAATTATGAACTCGATATTACTGCTTATAATAGTTACAGCAAGCTGTATCTTAGCCCTCTGTTTGCATTGTCAATTGGATCGGGGTTTGCAAGATTTACAGCAACGCTAACTCATGTGGCACTCTTTCATGGAAGGTAAGCTGCCTTCTAAGTTTAGTTTCATATGCAACAAATCGTTCAAAAGTTCCCATCTATCTTCAATTTATATTGCCTTCTGATTGGAATGCCGATCAAAGATGCCTTTGTTTAATTTTCTGCTGTCCAGAGACATATGGAGGCAAAGCAGATCAGCAATGAAGAACTTGAAATTGGATGTTCATGCAAAACTAATGAGAAATTACAAGCAAGTGCCTGAATGGTGGTTCTACGTTCTACTGGTAGGGAGTGTTGCCTCGTCTTTACTAATGTCTTTTGTATGGAAAAAGGATGTGCAGTTGCCATGGTGGGGTATGATATTTGCCTTTGGATTGGCTTGGGTTGTTACACTTCCTATTGGAGTCATTCAAGCAACTACGAACCAGGTAATACAGCCATATGTAACTATTGATTTTGACCTTAAACGAGAAACTGAGTGCATATTGGAACTAAGAATGCTCCTGTATTTATATTGCAGCAACCTGGATATGACATAATAGCACAGTTTATTATCGGGTATGTCCTACCAGGAAGACCGATCGCGAACTTGCTTTTCAAAATTTATGGACGAATCAGCACAATCCATGCTCTCTCTTTTTTATCTGATCTGAAACTTGGGCATTACATGAAAATCCCACCTCGGTGCATGTATGTAGCTCAGGTATTAAGCTAAGGAACTCATATCCACTTTAGCAATTGCTACCTCTGCTCTTGCAGAGTGTTATACTGAAGATCTGGTTATTGTTTTTTGTAGTTGGTAGGAACTTTAGTTGCTGGTGTAGTCAATCTTGCAGTTGCTTGGTGGATGTTGGATAACATTGATAACATATGTGATGTTGAAAATCTTCATCCTGATAGTCCATGGACCTGTCCCAAATACCGAGTCACCTTTGATGCTTCTGTAATTTGGGGCCTGATTGGACCAAGGCGGCTCTTTGGACCTGGAGGATTGTACCGAAATTTGGTATGGCTGTTCCTCATTGGAGCTTTCTTGCCAGTGCCTGTTTGGATATTGAGCAAAATGTTCCCAGAAAAGAAATGGATTCCATTGATAAACATACCAGTCATATCTTATGGCTTTGCTGGAATGCCACCTGCAACTCCAACCAACATAGCAAGCTGGCTCATCACCGGCACCATCTTCAACTATTTCGTTTTCCGATTCAACAAGCGCTGGTGGCAGAAATACAATTACGTTCTGTCAGCAGCATTGGACGCTGGGACAGCTTTCATGGGTGTTCTCTTGTTCTTTGCTCTGCAAAACGAAGGTGTAAATTTAAAATGGTGGGGAACTCAGCTTGATCACTGCCCTCTTGCAACCTGTCCAACCGCACCAGGTATCAAGGTTGATGGATGTCCTGTCCTTACATAGCCATAAAACTGGACAAGCTAGAGCTGGTTTAGAGTTGATATTGGAAGTGCAAATACAGTAGGATTGGAGATTAGTGAGCACTAAAATAACCAATTTGCTTTCCTCTGTGTATAATTCTAAATTTAAGTGTAATTGTGATGGCCTTTGTGAGATTAGTTGCATCTTTTGGTTTTATTTGTCCATAAGAATAAAAAAACGCATTGTTGAATTTCTTCAGACCCCGCATTTTAACGCGGCTCTCATTAAGTATTATTGTTATTATTGTTGTTGTTGAGTTAAAATCCAGACCTTGCATTTTAGCACGACTGTTATTGGATATTGTTATTGTTGTTGATGTTGAGTTAGGATAGAGCTCAGGCAAGCAGATCAAGCATTTTTTCATTTCATCATAAATGTTATAGGAGGATATTGTTATAATATGTTTAGCTTTAAGATAAAATGAAAACTCTCAAAATGTTCCTATTGATTGAGACAAACCTCTTCATATGGAATAACTATTCTCTTTTGTTTAGGCTTGACAATTAGATCCGGCCCCCGGCTCGAGACCTGACAGACAATGACAAAATGACGTTGTTTTATTTTTTTAAAAAAGATAATAAATTAGGCCAAGTCATCCTAACTCAACCCGATTCATTATCATCTCTACTTTTATTTTACGTGGATATAATAAGAAATGCTATCTAATAAATAATAATATACTTTTTATAATTTCACTATGGTTTGAGAACTCTCTTATGATTTCAATTGAATCAAAAGATTTTTCTAATTTGACAATACACCAAATAGACCTTCTTAATTTTAAATTTCTAGTTGAATTTTTTAAATTATTTATGTTGAAATAATAATTTTGATTTTTATTTATTTATAATAGCAATAATCATAACTTTATCAAATAAAAATTCAATAAAGTACTATCTAAAGGGTATTTTTTACAAATAGTCAAAATATAAGATCTCTTTAAAAACATGAGGAAACCGCTTCCTTTTTTAAAAATGAGACTTGATACGACGGCGGTTCATGACTGGAATCAAATTGGTAACTAACTACTGACGCTACTTTCCTCAACCGTAATTAACGGTCAAGAGCAACTGCTCCCACGAAAGTGGAAGAAGAAAAAAAGCTAATACCTTTGAACGAGGCAGAAATGGAGTTGTTTTGATCAAATGATGGCGTTCAAGTTCAAAAGTGCCACATTCTATTCGTTTGTGTGTTTCGTTTTCCTTGTAGCTTTTGTTTATCAATCTCCAAGTTCAGGTATTCATCAAAATCCTTTTCCTTTTTCTTCACAGTTTATCATCTTCTGTCCTTGTAGTTAATATGATATGGAGATTTGATTGATTCTCTTTAGTTGTTGTTTGTGAAGTTGGAGCAGAAGTGCCCAAATTTGCTTTCAGTTGGTTGAACGATAACAACACATTCCGAGCTGGAGAAAGTGCGACCATAAGTATCAAAGTGTTGGGAACATTCGAAAATGCTTCGCTTGGGAAAAATGATTTCAGGCCTACAATCACAGTCAATGAGAAGATGGGAAACAGTTCTTTCATTTCTGGGGTGTTCCTAGATACTTCAGGGGACACTAGCCAGTGGAGAATTCTCTTCACTCCAATCAGAGTTGGGATATTTAATGTGCTCATCAATGATGACCTCTTCAAAGTATTTGATTCATCTCTCCATTTCCAAGTAATTCCAGGTTGAATTTACACTTTTGGATGCATTTCATAATTTACAGAAACGGAACTAATTGATGTTCTTACTTTAGCATACGAGTGTGATTTGTGTTGTTCTGATTGCCTTTGTCTCATTTAAGGGAGAATACATCCATCGGTCTGCATTGCTTACTGGCTGGGTCTAATGAATCAGTTTGAAGCCGGTGACAAAGCCACAGTGGTGATTGCTCCTAGAGATGCATTTGGGAATAACGTTTCTTCAAGCTGGGAAGATTTAAACCCTTACAATTTCACGGTTTCAGCAGTTTTTGCAAATGGTTCTTTTGCTGATGCACCGAATGTCACTCATATGGGTTGGAATGAACTTGGTAACATTGTCATCGAATTCATTGCAGCAAAAGCTGGAAATCTTTTGTTGTCTGTAAATGGAGGAAACCATTCTTTGAATGGTTCTCCACTTCCATTCATCGTCTACGCAGGTTACATGCAGTAGCCTTTATTAGCTCATAACATCTAGTTGCATCAATCTTAATCTTAAGTTTCGTAAAATTTTCAAATAAAGCCAAGTATTTTATAAGAACTCATTTCAGCTCTACTTCCTATGTTGGAAGTGCTTCCCTATTTGGGATTCAGAGTCCCATTTACATATCCTGTCATCATGTCTTTGTCAGGACCTCTGGATGTTTTGAATTGCCTTGCAAAATGGAAGTTTAAAACCACCAGATGGCAGATATATTCTAAGATGGAAATTTTTATACACCAGCAGGATCAATATGGGAACCTTGTTCCAGGATTATATGAATTTGATGCTGATGTTGTTCAAAAGGAGACAAATCTGTCTATACCAGTTTCTGATTTAATGTTTAAAGAAGTGGATCCAGGGATTCAGTTATTGTCTTTCAGTCTGTTAGAACCCGGAAACTTCTTGCTCATTATATCAGATTCGCAGCATAACATGAGTATCTCCAATATGCCATTAGCATATACTGTTTTTATAGGTTAGTATCGTCTAGTTCTTACCTTGCACTACTTGACATATATGTTTATTTATTGCTTGTTTAAACTTATGCATAACTTGCTGATACTTCTTTCTGACAACATTTATTTTTGTATGCCTTAAATCAATAGGTTATTGCGATGGATCAGCAAGCATTGTCAATGGATCAGGCTTAAATGGTTCAGTTGCTGGTGAAACTGTACAGCTTTTAGTTTATTTGAATGACATTTTTCAGTATCCAACTTTTGTTGAAGTAGCTAGCATACAAGTTCAGATAGTCAAGGAGCTTGTTTCATACTTTGTACAGCCAAGCATCCACCCGATCATCAATGGTAATGGAATTGAATGGAATCTTTTACATTGATTGCATTAGTTGTTTGATAAGAACCATGATCTGTGGCATAGGTACTGGACCTACTGAAGATAGGACTCGTAATTCAATCAGCCAATCAGAAACTGCTCCTGCATCGCCTCCTCATGTAAGCAACACGGTGACAAGCCCTTTGTATGTGTCCTTTCAACACTCAGGTTCTGATCTTTCCCTTTCTCCATTCAGTCTGATGGAAATCCACAACTTCTTGCCAATGCTTTCGATGTAATTTATACTCCTGAGAAGAGTGGGATCTATGAAATCTATGTATTATGCGGAAATATTGTTCTGAATGGAGGTCATCCTTTCAGAAAGGAAGTGAAAGAAGGTATTCATCTTAATTTCGACCGAATGTTTCCAATTTTCTACATGTTCCTTCTTCTTAGTTACTTAAAACAATATGAAATATGCAATCCTTCTTTTTTATTTTTCCTTTTTTCAGATATTGATATTGTGTCTGTTTCTTAATTACATCTCAAACTTCATCTGAATAATCGAACGACTGAGCTAGCATATTGAGAGATGTTAACCTACAGTAGTTTAGATTTGCATTTTACATTTTTTGAAGTGCTCATGCGAATGCTGATAGATAGGTACGTCTGTTTACTTCGTTTTTCCAGTTATTTTCAGGATTGTTTTGCCCCCATGTTTCCAGATATATAGGTACTTCTGTTTACTTCTCTTTTCCAGTTATTTTCAAGACTGATTTGTCCCCATGTTTCCAGGTGAGGTTAACATATCTCTGTCAGGAGTTAGGCGATTTGCTTCAAAGGTTCCAAAGCTGGTTGAGAATGAAATAGTAGTGCAGCTAATGGATTCATTTGTTAATCCAGTCTCTACCCAGCAACAGAGGCTGAAACTAGAGATTGCGTCGGTTAACAAGTCTGGATTTGCAAGTGGAACGTTTATTGACAACAATGACGGTTCATACTCTTGTAATTATGTGGTCAAGGAAGTTGGAACTTATGAAATGTGTGTTTCATTTGATGGCATGCGCTTCTCACCCTGCCCTTTTGGGGTAAATGCCTACAGTGGTAAGTAAAGATATGAACAAATTCATAACAAAGTTTTGTATATCAAGGAAAGCTGGCTTATCCTTCTTGTAATTGCTAACAAGTTTGAGAGTTTAGACTGCTTAAACAGCTAGCTCGTACAAGATAATGTTAAATTTTCTTTTAGTGTCAAAATGCAAGATATCATTTCTTTAATTCCTTAACAAGCATCAGATGTTCACGTTAGATATTGAAACGGCCATTATTTTATCTGGTACTTGGTCCAATTTAATGTTTCTACTTGACTTTTTCTGCTCCTACGTTGCTTTGTTGATGAGCTATCATGTTAAGGAGAAAAAAAAGGAGAGATTCTTGAATTCTTAACATTTGCCAATGCTGTGCATCCACTTCCAGTTGCATTTCCTGTTCTTATGCTACTTAGTTTTAGTATTATCTCAGAAAGAGACTTGATGCACATTGTTTGACAATTTCTTGAATTCTGAAGATTCCATGGCCAATAGTAAAGCAATGATTCTTATGAAACAGATTTCTGTAAGAAATAAGTATGAAAAGTAATGAAAGAATGAGAAAAGGAGATATTACTTAGGTTGTGTATGAAGGGTCATGTAGTATGCTGCCGAAGCTTATATTGTCATATGAAATTACCTGAGGTAGGTCAGAGTCAGAATCACACTACGTATTGTGAAGCTTGAAGCTATCATCTTAGTTTAACTGTCCTTTAGTGTCGAAGTTCTTAAAGCTACGGGATGAATCTGAGGGCTTTCAGAGCATATGCTCAGGTCCTTTCTGGAAATGTTCCTTGTCCTTTGAACAAATAATTTTGCTATGCTGCTCTTCTATGGTTGGGTTCATTTTGATAATTTAACTGCTTCATTTAATGTTTCCCAGGTGAATATTTTCCTAAAGCCTACGATGATATGATCTCGGTTTGGGAGGATGAGTCCATTGCTTTTGATGTTCTATCAAATGACTACTTTGCTGGCAACAATGCTAGTGTTGTTGAGTTCTCTGAAGTAAGAAAAAATTCTGTCTGCTTCAACATTGACCTATGCAGTTATTCACAAGTTTCTGTTTCTTTGACATGTATGGCTACATGAGTTGATATCCATTCACAGATTGTCTGTTTCAACATTCACCTATGCAGTTATTCACAAGTTTCTGTTTCTTTGACATTTATGGCTACATAATTTGATATCCATTCACAAATTTCGAAATGCAACATTTTTTTTTCCTTGTCTGTGAACATTTCCGTGGAAGACTTTCCTTCAAAAACTCACTTTCTTTTATGCATTATATCTGCCAGCCGGATCGTGGTTCACTTCTGCTGTGTGGACAACTCTTTAGATACACTCCATACTTGGATTACTATGGAAATGATTCTTTCATGTATACAATATCCGACATAAATGGCAATCTTGCTTCCGCAGCTGTAAACATTTCTGTTCAGAATATCCCCCCTCGTTTCATTTCCTTCCCAAGTCAGTTGCAAGCAGCTGAAGATTTGTTAACTCCCAGATTCGGGTAAGGTACAAAATGTTGTTGAAGTTTTGTTTGATGTCCATAATTTTGTTCCATAATAATTGTACCTTAGCTATCACCACAATTGATGATTACAGAGGCTTTTCTGGAATTGAGATGAGATATTCTGATCCAACGGAGAACATATTTGTTACTCTCAGTGCACAATCAGGAACTGTCTTTTTGTCTCCTATGCTGATGCAGTTCTGGCAGCCCATTTGGAGTAAATTTTCTGTAAAGAAAGGGGGTGATCAGGGAAAAGGTTTGGTCTTAGAGGGCTGCATAGAAGAAATCAATCTAGCTCTTCAGTCAGTACAATACCTGGGGTACCATTTACTGGATCATAATCTTCTCTTATTCATTACATAGATTCTTATATGTATATATGTTTAGTTTGCTTCATGGTACATTCATCAACATATGCAATCTGAAATCTTACAATAGTCCAATGTGCTTGTCCCAGAAACATAATTTTACATAGAATTGATTAAGATCAAGAAGTATCCGCTGAAAGATTAAGTAGTGAAGCACTTTTGTTTTATCTTTTTCCTCTGTTATTTGCAATTTTATTATCTAATTTGCCGTTAAAATCTGCAATTACGCATTATAATGTTAATGTTCAAGTAGCTTGATCGATGCGTGAACTAACACATGCTGAGGATTCATCTCAGTTGTTGTTGTGAACATTATAAGATTGATGTTCAAGTATCTTTACTTACAAGTTAATTTTGTTCCTTATTTTAATCAGAAATGATAACTTCAGTGGAGAGGATGTTATTAGAATTTCTGCAAGCAACACGAATGGTAAAAATAACTTGGATGTTCCAGTTTATGTGGAACCTATTAATGATCCTCCTTTCATCAATGTCCCAAAACTTATTCTGCTGAGGAATAATGGGGATGATCAACAGCAAATATTTGACAAAGATGGAGACAATCTCGAGGTTTCTGTCGGAGATCCAGATCTTCTAAACTTCCCCGGTACTAGCAGCATTTTATTTATTACACAGTAGATGCAGGAACTAGAAATTTTCTGTTCGTGCCAAGAACACTTAATTGCCAAGCATGTTTAACGACAAGTAACGCAAGTTCTGTAGTTGAACGTGCGAGAGAGCATAAAGTGCAGATTCTAACAGTTGATGAACAAAATAAATCAGATTAGAACAAAAACAATAGTTATATGTTCCCTTTTTTATTTGAATGTTTTCATAAAAGGTAAATTTTGTGAGGGATGAAAGAATACATTTATCTGTAACTTTTAATAGATTTGGAGGACCATTTCAGACACTTTCTTTTCTGGTATAATTATATTTCAGGTAAAGATTCAAACTTTATTGTCACATTTTCTGTGGAAGTCAATGATGGATACTTGATAACGAGTCTACCAGCTGAGCTAATAAGCAAAACTGAACTAAAGCTGAGAGGTCATCAGTGGCAACTACTTCAGACATATGTTACCATCTCAAAACACTTCCAGGTTAAAGCTAATGGAATCAGATTTCGAGGAACCATTGATATTTGCAACAATGTCTTGCAACAGTTGTCATATCAGGCGAGTAAGCTCATCTAATTACAGTAATGAGAATTTTTCATCTCCTTTCTGGAATGCCTGCAAAATTAAGTATACAATAATCTCCAACTCTTCTTTAACCTTTTCTTTTTGAGTCCACAGGGTGGAGAAAATGATGACGTTTTGACAGTGAAACTGAATGACATGGGACACTACGGGTGCTATTCAGATTGTGCTGAAAGGATCTCGATGCCTTTATATGTTGAGGCTAATATAATTCTCATCAGGAAAAGGCCTATGAGTTCACTCTCATCTCATTGTAAGTTGTTCCTCAGGAAAAGACAAATTTGTTTTTAGTATTAGAGAAACTAAAATATGTTCAGAATGTTAGTTCTTTCACAAGATCTCTTCATGAAAACTGAAGTAATTAGTTTGACTAACCAGAAATTGGAGTCCTCTAACTTCGCAGAAATACATTTTTACCATTAGCCTAAATTTATATATTAATATGCTTCATTCTTGGCGGGATTGTTATTGAGATGATGTTGTTGTTTTTTAATATGCTTATCGTTCTGTCTCGCAGCCCTTGGAGCAGCCATCATCCTTGAATTTTTTGTGGTGCTTTCTCTTGGAGGTCTTCTTCTGTTCTTTACCTGCAAATGTGCAGTTCTTCTCATCAATGAAAGAAGAAGCCAGTTTATGCCAATCTCCAAGCTATCTAGCAAGCCAAATTCCCAGGAAAATACTGTAAGTATTTGTGAAAACCAACTGCATCCCCCTTTTCTAATGCTCAAGCTCAAGTGCCTCATGTTTGTCCAGTGTCTTCTTCCATGATATCTACAACTCATATGTCCACTATGGACAGCTTATTCTGAAGCTCATGTATGAACAGTTTGCTTGAATTGCTCACATGCAGTCAGCTATAGTCGTATCAAACGAGAATACAAGTTACTTCACTGGATTTTGCTCAAGCCCCTTGTCTTTTCATGGCCAACATTCCAGCGTTAGACAACGGTCAGTATCCAATCCGATTGATGGTTGTGGATAGCTCGAAGAAGCTAAGCAGAAGAATGAGTTTTATGTTAATGAGTTGATCGTTCCTTGTTTCATCTGATATGACGTAGGTTCACTAACAATATTACTGTGAAAATTTGCCAGCTTCTGTCTTGGATCAAGGATTAAAGAACCTGATGAAGGAAAGCTGAGTCACTCTGGATATTCAAGCGGTGACGTCTTGAGGACTTCGCCTAGTTCCAATCCACTCTCTATAGAAAAGGGTCATGGTGAAACAGTTTGATACCGCATGCTCTTGGTCCTACTCTTGCTACTCTGTCTTCTTGTGACATGGAATGAATGAGTTTAGGGTTTTTTTAGAGGGTTCAGTTCAGAAACCAAATGAGCTTGTAATTTTGCATTAAAGGAAACCTGTTTATCTATCCATTGAGCACTTAAGCTTCCTGTTTCTAAATGGTACCCACCTGCATCACAGGGATTTGAATTTGGAAATATTTGAAACTAGAATTTTGCATCAACTTGAGCTCATCTATGTAAATTGTCCTTGATGGCATGAAAAGTATTGGCACTATTGAAATGCATTGCCCTGATGGCAAGTAGCCTCTTTTCTGCCAGGCCAAGTGGATTCCTAGACAACTGAAAGGATTTCATCTCAAGCTCCACTTCAACATCAGGACTTCTTTTTCAATCCATTGAGAAGACTGCATTATAGATATTATGATATTGGCAATTTCATCTTTGACTTCCCAACAATTGTTTCTAGATGCAAAAGACTAACGGAATGCGAGGGGAGTAAAAAGTCGATTTGGTAGTCAACAGCCATCAAGTATTTGCATCAAGTCAAATACAGATAGTTCCTACCCTACGTTTTCTCAGGCTATCGATTCAGGTTTTACTTTCAACAGTTACTCAGCCACTGCAAGCAACAGATTGCAGTAAAATTTCACCTCTGCATTGATTTGTAGAGCACCACTGTCACATACTTGGCTAAAAACCGGTGTGTTGAACCAAGCGCCACCACGGCAGGTCCACCCCTCCCCTTTTGCATGTAGAGATGATTAAGTACTACATGTTGAGGTCTTGAGAAAGGAGGCAGAATCTCCATGTCAGATGATGGCATATTAAGCAGTGTCATTTGCAAGTGTGGAGGAACCAATGGTGGCTCTTTTGCAAAATCTTCATTTCCAAGTTGCAAGTTATTGTAGCTTGAATCAGGGGATTGAGGCGGTTCAAAACTTGTAATACTTTCAAGGTCTTCTGGTACATAATCCTGTGCACAAACAAATAGAAAAAAACATTCTTGACATCAGAAATCCTTATAATCCCCAGTTTAATTTAGCCAAGCAATTATTATTGTTGCAGAACTGACAGATAGCTAGAGAGTAAAATGCGGATATGAAAAATTATATGATAAAGAAAGCAAGATAGAAGTGCTTACGTTGCACGCAAGCATGCAGTTCATATCACAAAATAGTCAGTCTACATTAATAAAAAGCCATAATTCTTAACTGTGTAGACATACTCAGAAATAATTTTTGGTCATCTAATTGCCATTATTAATATCTTATAAGAAATCAAGGACAGGCTTTATAGCAAGAGCAGTTCATCACAAGATTTTAGATTACTGATTGTGAATGTTTCCTGGCAATGTTATGAAAAAGTCAAGTGAGGCGCATGTTGGCACTCCTTTTGTCTGTCCCCTTACATTTTTCATAAACCCGGAGAAATTACTACATTGATCATTCAAGAAGTGTAAAACAATATGAGGAGAAATTTGTTAAACTGCTCAGAACAATTTATTCGAATAGCAAGGAAAATGACCCTAGGAAGCCAACACCAAAGACAACACCAAGATTACAAGTCTAAGTTTCATCCATATGAACCAACAGTCGCAGTACCAAAAGGAGGTCAGCTAGCCCATGTAAAATTGCAATAAGCACTTACTTCAGTTGAAGGCAGTACATGGAATCTTTCTGACATAAGACTGTTGAACATTAAGAAAAAGTTGACTGAAACCAATAGGCATATTGGAACCTAATGAAGAAGGTTAAGGTAAACCGGTATTTCTGCTAACCTGACCTCGCTAAACTAAATTAATGTAGTTGATACGGGAAAAATACGTGTTTCGATATTTTTCTTCAATAAAATTTATGAGATTCTAAATTGTGTGAAGACAAAGGCAAGTTAAGGCATGTCTTGCACTTGTAATAGCATACCTTTCCTGTTGGAATTCAACCACCAAAAAGCTAGATCTTTATTTATTTCAATTTTAGATTTTTTTCAGTTCATCACTCCTAGTTCAGTTTTCAGATAAAAGAAATTGTGGAACATTAAACAACTTCATTATAAATAAAATCAAATTGTTAAACTTCTATTGAGACCTCTATTTCACAGGTTCATTACTCTCACCAAATATTTTTCTTCTTACCTGCTATGAAACTTGGACCTCAACAAACAAGGAAAAAAGGCCCAAAGACATCACAACCAAAGTAATGATCAAATGGAAGCATAAGCTTGGCCAATGACAGACAGAAAATTTTAAAAGCAGCCTGATTTCATACAGTTAAGCCATTTGTAAAGTTCTATGCATGAAATTTCACTACAGACAATTTATGGAATTCTCTTGTAGGCAATAAATATGTTCGGGCACAATGAAATTTCACTACAGACAATTTATGGAATTCTCTTGTAGACAATAAATATGTTCAGGCACATCCCAATTGTTGAAATTAAGGCCATATTATGATCAAATGAGTCTAAGTTCTCTATAGTTTCTAAATCATGTCTATGAAAATTTATAAAGTAAATAAAACAAGCAGTAATGAAAATCATAGTGGTAGTCCAGCTCCGCAACATATGCCTGAGTGGCAAAGTTTGATTCTTAAGAATCTCTATCACATTAAAAGATGTCAAATATTAAAACAGTATTTACCTGTAAATCCAAAATGTTGTAAGCATTGCCAGTATCATCTTGAGCCCAGGGCAAGTCAGGGGCATACCTGCACTGCCCATCAACAACAAACTTGTATTGGTAGACTCCTGATGGCAGTACTTTCAATATACTGTAGTCTTTACCAGACCTCTGCAAATGAACTCTGATCATCAAAGTGAAGCAATATGTGTCAGATTGCAGACCTAAAGAGATTATGATAGAAAAGGGATAAAAGGCATCCAATTTTCCGAAACCTTGTTCGCCAGTTATCCCAGGATCCCTCTACAGCTACTTCATTGCCACCGTAGTTCCACGTAATCATTGTTGGGATTCCTGGTTCATTGCACATTTCTTCATGCCCCATAGCAGTTTGCATCCATGAAGGACTAGGAATTTGAATCTCATCAGGCCTTTGCAGTGGAACCACAGGCATCTGGAGAACAAACTCAATGAGAAATCCAAGTCTAGCATTTTCAGGTAAGACAAGAAATCTAAAGAAACAACTCGAACAAAGAATAGTTATCTGCTGTAATGATTGACTTAGAGAATCTTTCATAAAACTAACATGAAGGGAAAGCAAAATTGCTCCACCACATTGGCCTTCACCAAGATGTGGCACAATTTACTCGACATGATTTGTATCAAATTTCAGACCATGATCTCGATTCCGGAACTTTAGCACTGTAAAACCATATTTCAGTTCCACTCACCAATTCCCTACCCCGAATAGTGTAGCATTACAAGTAAAAAGAAGTCATTCTCCCCTGATTGGCCCATGAAATTGCCAGGAAAGGAGGGAGTTCACAAATCCGAAGCCTTGGAAACAACACTAAAAGTTTTCAACTTCAATTAAATGGATTTAGCCATACTATCTTTTCTCATATCGAGATCCCTCAAACCAGGAAAAGATATTAGATATCAGATTCTTCAAGTTAATGCACGTAATCTCACATGAAACATAACTCCAGTTGACATCATCAAATTCACCAATACCCATATGTGAATTCCAAACAAAAATTAAAATCAATCCAAGCCCAAATCCAAATACCAAAAACAGGATTCCAACACGTAATCATCCTTACCAAAAAAAGAACACAAAAAAGAACAAATTAAAACATCATGAAGAGCAAATGGGATTCAAACCTGAGGAGTGAACATGAGTGGTGAGTGAGTGGCTCTTGGGCTATGAGGAGGTGACTGACCAATCAACTCAGGAGGAGGAGGTCTGAAGCTAACATGGGTCTCATCAGATGCAACCATTCCCTCACTGCTAATACTCCCTCTTTCACCTTCACCTCCACCACCTAATGGGCTATCACCTCCATCATCTTCTCTCCCATTAACATTTCCCATTATATTATATTCCTATTGATCACTTTAAAACCAATATCTATCAAACCCTCCACTAACTTGCATGGCATCCAAATATAAAACTTTCATGATTTTATTCCCCTAAGACGAAAACTTTTTCCATTTTAAAGCAACACAAGAAGCAGTTGGGCTCAAAGATTCTAGCTTTGCAACCCGTTGAAAGAGATTGGAAGTGGGTCGTCTATGAGAAATCCATATCTATAGTAAATGCAAGAACTTTCACTGAAGGGATGGAAAATCAATAATAAACAACAAAATTAGTATGAAAAAGTAGGGGGGAAAAAAAAGAAAAGAAACAGAAATGGGCCAGAGGGGAACTCTTCCCCAATGACTTGGGAAGATTGGGGATTGAGTTTGTAAGGAAGGTTGAGATGGGACGAGATGTGATGAGATGGTGGTGGTGCTGGTGGCTGTGATGATGGTGGTGGGCCAATTGAGTAATGAATATGAAAAGAAAGTGGAGAACTGTGACGTTGGTATCGAAAGAGTGAAGGGATGGTGGTCACGTCATCATTTGACAAAGTCCTCTTTTTTTTTTTTTCCCTCCTCTTCCTGTGAATCAGTTCGTGAAGTTTGGTCGGAAGAATCTTTAGTTTTTGTTGAGCAAATTTTGGTTAAGACAAGACCTGTCCCATTTGATCTCATGTCTATTTTCTGTACTTCCGTCTCCTCATTTTTTTTCCTCTTTTTTTAATAAATAAGAGAAAATCAAAACTATTGCATACAAGAAATATTACAAACATAAGCCAAATAATTAAAGGGAGAGTGTCAGGAATATTGTCCCAAACTAAAAAAGTAGACAGGAATATCATTACCTAATTTAATCAAACAATCTACTATAAAATTATCTTCACCAAGCACATGTTTGATAGAATAAATTTAATTCCTAACAGATATAAAACTTAAATATCTACAACCAAAACATA
Organism: Erythroxylum densum; assembly: GCA_024678245.1. Lineage (NCBI taxonomy): Eukaryota > Viridiplantae > Streptophyta > Magnoliopsida > Malpighiales > Erythroxylaceae > Erythroxylum > Erythroxylum densum. The sequence goes on from JANPWT010000245.1 coordinate 5,188,934, forward strand.
TAAGAGATGTGAAAAGATAACACCACAAGTCATCATCCTCGTCACCTCTATACTATTAGATTCTACCACAAGTGCTAAGATAACGACTTCAATCTTAAACTCTATCAAAAACAAAACGAGTTTTCCAAAAGTGATCCATTAGACTTTCAACTTTTGAAATTCATATATATTTGTACAATTTTTAATTTTATTCACAATTTAACAATATTATATTCTAAAATTAGATATACCAATAAAGCATCACCTATTTAAAAGAGAAATCTATAATTGAATTACTAATAAATAATTAATTCAGATTGATGTGGTCTAAAATTAAATCTCTCCAAATTTTACTTTATTGTGAGACTTCAAACTGGATGTGATGACGACGACGACGACGATAATAATTTTAATCAATGCACCCTTTTTAAAAAAAAAATTCTCATCTCTACAAATTAAAGGGTAATTAAAAAGACATATAATAAATAATTTTTCAACATAAATTCTTAATAAAAATAGTCCTCAAAGGATATAATTAATTCATTCATTCATTATTACCGATCAAACTTTTAATTAAAATAATTGGTAAAGTAAATAGAAAAAAGATTTCCATTACCCGATTAGCGTTCTAAGTCGCTTGTCGTTAAAACTCTCTACTTCCCAGCATTCTACGTGAAGGAAAAGCCAGAGGCATAAGCTGTGTGTCTCCGTCTCTGTTGCGGTTCAACGTTCTGGGGCCTTTGACTAGCTCAGTCGCTTGTCCAAGGTAACTCCTTCCTATTTCACACTTCCGTTTCGCACCCATTTCAACGTGCATTCTAAACTTAAAGTTGTGTAGCGACGAACATAGAAATCCCATGTAATGTCGTTCAATGAATGGGATTTCGCTTTGCGCTTTGCGGGTTTAGCCTGTTGGTGCCAGTTTTGCTAACCCATTTTGTGGTTTTTGGTCGAGGATGATTTTTTGAGATTGTTTAATATGTGTTTGATAATATGTCTGAAAGAAAGTTTGAAAAGCCAGTTCTTCGAATTTCTGTACATAAAATTAACATATACCGAAAGAGAGAATGTTGGTAGATGCACCTCGTCCCTGCCACTAGTTGTGACATGCAAGATGTGCCATTTTGTTGTTTGTTGGTATTTCCCTTTAGTAATGGTCGTGTTTAAATAAATGGGTTTTATAGTTTTGTAATTGATAGATTGCTTTTTGAACTAAGTTTTGTTTTTCTAATATATTTAAATCCTTGAATTGGGTACTCCCTTTCCATTATAATAAACTTGTCTGGTAGGGAAGTTTAACATTTCGACTTGCTTGATGTTCTTTACGTGAAAATGTTGGTGAAATTTTGCATTTTACAATTTATGCTTTCTGATTCAAAAGAATCTGTCAAATCTCAGCTAGTCTCAACATGCAAAGCATAAGAAATGCCATCTCGAGCCATGTCAGGCTAAGTGGTTCCAACAGGCAGGGATTGTGCACTCAAAGGGTGAATGTGTTCACGAAACTGCACCAAAAGATGTATGCATCAACAGTTACCGGAGATGATCAAGTTATGAACCGGGTGATAGAGGTGGTAAAAAAGTTCGATAGAATTGATGCCACTAAGGTAACCGATTATGGTTCCTCCTGATGTACTAAGATTATCAAAATTTTCATTTTGGTTCTTCTCAAAATTTCTTTTAACACCACAGTTCCGTAAGTCGAGAAAGATTTGCTTAGCAAATAGACTTTTTGCTTGGTCCGCAGAATTGATGTCAGCACCAGTTCTAACAGGAGTGGTATTAGAGTTATAGTCATTTACACCTATAATATGCTGCATTGTAACAAAACAAATCTAATTAATTTGGGACTACAGTTTTTGTCCAAATTGGACTGATAATTGACTTAGAAAAGGAGGGTTTTGTTTGTTATCAACTTCAACTAAAAATTCATCCTACCCTTTGACTCAGACTAAAAGTTGAGATGGTTTGATTGTTTGCACTACTGTTACACAGGTTACTGAAACAGCTGACTTCCAAAAGGATCTTTCCTTGGACAGCTTGGACAGAGTTGAGCTAGTTATGGCCCTTGAGCAAGAATTTTCCATTGAAATCCCTGATGAAAAAGCAGATAAACTTGCCTGCTGTGCTGATGTTGCAAAATACATTGTTTCTGGAGCTGAGCAAAATGTTAACTTCTGAGTACCCATACTGCAATTTTTGTTACTGAAAAATGTGTCTTATTTGATATATGTTGACAGTTATTGACGCTTTCATGGATCTTAGATGCAGGATTTGATGTTGTCCACCGCATCCATGAATCATATTATATGGTTGACCATACTAGTTACCAAAACTTTTCAAGAACTTATTTGTGATAAATTGTTTTATAGGTATTATCCATGTCATTGCTATGCAAAATCTCTTGTATTCATAGTACATATGCTTACATTACAATCAGTGCATATCAATACAATGTCACTCGATACTTCTGGTATGTGAATACGCAGTTATTTATTTACATGATATAGACATTACTCTCTTCACAAATTTGAACAACTGAGGGTAAGATTGAACTCCTATAGCTCATGCCGTGACTGAAGCGCCATCCATGTAAAGCTATGGTTCTGTGTCCCACTCTCCCCATAACCTGGTAGTGTAGCAAACAATCCATTCATTGCAGCTCTCTCTTGTTAGTACATACTTGCAAAGGTCTAGATATCATATCCAGAAAGCTTATGTTCCCAGCGCTGTAAGTCCGAATCCCGTTTCCAACTGAAGACAATGTCAATGCATTGTGCTTCCTAACATGAGCGGGTCGGCAAGATGACTTCCTCGGAATTCGCAGAACCTTAAGGCAACATCTTCTTTCCAAGTTGGGTATAGCATGGAGGTCTGAAGGAAGATCAATCATGAAGTCTCCATATTCATCTGTCAAAGCTTTTGCTGAACTTATTTTACCTTGCTTCCCTCCTATCCGACAGTCCACTATCACTGAAGCACCTGCAGGAATTTCCAAGTAATTTACATTATGCAGCAAAAATTGATGGATTATTACAGGAGACAAACACCTAAGGTTGGATATGAAAGAATATTAAGAATGGCAATGGTTCAGGATGAGATGAGACCGGACTCCTTATATCTAGGTTTAACCATTCTTGTTAGTTTGTTGGTAAAATCTGATCAATTTATTTTACTTATTGACTTAAACGATATCGTTTTGGTCAATTAATTAAGAAGAGGAGCTCAGATTCAGTGTTTCACCAATTGAAGAAAATATGTCAGTTTGGTCAATTAAGCCGGGCTGCATTTGATTGAACCGAATTGTAAAGTTCGAATCTGACTTAAAAAATATTTTTAGTTCATATTCAATCCGAATTCAGGTTTTACATGTTGACATTAGGTTGGATATGGAGTTTTTTTAACCTTCCCTAGTGAATATTTACCTTAACAATGAAGATAGGAAGTTGGGAATCATAACCATGGCTTGTTATCCTTCTCTATAAACAAGGAACTTGTTAGGTAACGGTAAATTCATGTAAGTAGAAAGGAAACTAGTGCTTGGTTAGTAGTTACCATAGAGTTGTACCTCACCTAATAAGCAGTTCTAGCTGATGTTATCAAACATTACGAAATATGAAATGTAACTTTCAATCTGTCACAATCGTATTCTTCCAATTCCTTCATCATTGAAATAAAGTGTTTGCATACTAATAGCGCTAAACGATACGTAGTTTTCTTCCATTTATTGCTTTTTTCTGGTGGTCTAAACTAAGGAATCATCACCATCATTTATGCCCAACTTGAGACTTTAACTTATGTGGGGACACATACTCAAAACTGTTTTTTTCTTTGAATTAAATATGGAAAGTTAACTAGTAATTAATACCCGCAAATTTTTTAAAATTTAAAATTTAAAATATTTTATTAATTGAGCCCAGGCTTGAGTTACTAGATTTCAACTTGCCTGAGGTTTAACGTTTTAAAACAAAACGATGTCATTTTACTTAAACGTTAATTCTCGGGTCATTTTATCCTGAGCTTGAGCATAGGCACATAATTTGATCCATTAAAAATACCTAAATCTAAGCTCATAAATCAACCTATTGGCATTTCTACTTCTAAAAAAGAAGTGAATAGACCAAATGGTATTTTCAACGTAATGATTTTCATAATTAGTTCCATAATACACATTCCTTTCAATGATTACTTTGTCATATCAAAAAATGAATTGATTTTTAAATAGCATTAAATTAGTGATATTTTCTAAAGGGATGTTTCTTGTTTTTATTTAATTGCTTAATTTTCACTATTAATGTTTTGTCTCAAAATTTTATGGTAAGATGTTGCCCTAGTGATGTGGGCTTTTTCTAATTTTACAAGACAAACATATATCACTATCCAAGCTTTTGAGGTGCTTTTGAAGGTAAGTTTTTGTTGAGATCTTAGCTTAAGCTCAAGGCAAACTGGCCTAAGAGAAATTTTTTTTCCTAGTGACTACAAATTGGACAAACAAGTACCTGTTACATTTGTGTGTTCACCAACTTGAATGAAAAGAACCTCATTCCTTGTTGCTTCAAAGGACAGTTTCTTATAGTATGACATTGATATAAATATTGAAATCGGGCACAACTCCTCCATTTTTGTAATAGAAGGGAGCTAAAGAAGAAGCTTAGTTTACCCTTGGTGATGACATTTGTATTTTGCTTTGGTGTGCAGTTTGTGTGAAGTGAAACATTGCTAGTTTTGACCCTTTACCTGTTTCTGCTATGAGTCCATGACATATCAACGCTTTTCTTTTGTCAATAAGGTAAGAAAAAAGAGGTATACAGGCAAGATAATGTACAATTCGGAAGGTTTTAACGTAGGACTATAGGTTCCATTTGATCTGTAGGTTATTGGAGCTAGCTCCCTACGAACAGGAGCTGAGCTCATCGATCGCATGTGAATAATGAAAGAACCTTATTTATGTGTCTATGTATATATATATGCAGATTTGTCTGGTAAAATAAGCGAAGGTGAAGAAAATAGAAACACCAAAGCAACAAAGCAAAGAAATCACATTATTGAGACATGAAGAGGCGAGAGTTAATCTAAGGAAGCATGACATTTACTACAAGAAACAATGGAGAACATAACAAGAGATGAAGAATTTGCAGGATAAAGACAAGGACTTCATATAAAAGATGATACTATAACATGTAAGAAACAACAGGAGGAAATAACAACCATGCTTGAATGATGACTAACCTGGTATAGGCCAGGAACGAAGCTGAGGGTCACCATGCAAACAGGCCTCACAAAGAACAGTGCCTGTGACCAACACAGTTGAGAGCTTTTCCTCTCCATAACCAGCAAGTTGCACCATTTCCTCTCTGCTCGACAAATCGAACAACGGGTTGACGTCCTCTGCCGCCACTGACGTCGATTGGAGGAAGGAGATGCAGATGAAGAAATAGAAGAAGGCCATATGTGTGAGCTTCATGTTCTTGTTCTTAACGAGATTGTGGCAGCCGCTAAAGTAGCTCATCTTCTTTGTGTGCATTGCAATGGCAAAAGGCAACGCAAAGACCATATATATGCCGAGGCATTCATCTCTGCTTTTATATGGTACTCTACAATTTCTTTTGCCCCTCTCTAGCCCTGTTATTTCCATTATGCCCCCATTGGTTGACTTGGAATGTCCAATATCCTTCATTTTTGGGTTCAAGTGTAGGATAAATGTTCATGTCAACTTAGGTTTTGCATAAACTTCAACCAACCAACCTCTCTAAGACGTTGGTCAATGGCAAAGTTGAAACTTTCTATGAAGAGGAAGGGCATTGTGGTCATAACAAGTAGGAAGATCAAATAGAACAGGAACAAAACTTAAGGTTGGGATGGAAGTTAAATGTTGGTAGGTTGCCTACTCTTATCACCAACATATCTATTTCATGAACTATATTGCTTATCAGCACATTAAAAAACCGTTTACCAAAGCCATTAAGACCATCGACACGTTTCATTACAAGTTTGTAATCAGCTCTTTCGGGTACGAAAACAATCACAAACATTCTACATATTTTCCAGCCAGCCCCAACCAACTCCTGCTTAGACCAACGATCACGTATCTCACTTGGTATAATAAGCCTTTTCTTTTTGCTTCATTGGGGATGACAATAGACAGAGCTCGCTTGGGATCCCTAATAAGCCCAAACTCAATCTGACTTGAGGGGCCTCACTCAGCTATTCAAAATTTGTTAAATTAGATATACAAAACGACATTGGTTTCAATAAAACAATGTTGTTTTACTTATAAAGATAAGGCTCAAAGTTGAGTCAGCTTAGGTCTAACCAGTTGATTTCTTGTTGAGTTTTAGACACTTCTAAATATAGCCCAAATTCTAAGTATAAAAGGGTATTTTTTAACCCTTAATAAGTTAAGAAAATTTGGAGAGGTTAAGCCGTAAGAGAAAAAAGAGAGAAAAGAGAAAAGAGAAAAGAGAGGCTTAGGTGAGAATTTTCGTTATTCTTTTTAGCATTGCGCAATCTTCTTCTAACCTTTAATTGCATAGTAATTTCTTGTCAGATCGCCTGAATTTTAACCAGAGATTCCTCTCTCGTTGTTTTTCATTCTGAACGGTGAGATTAGATTTGGAGGTCTCCAAAGTGCCCTGATCTTTAGTTAAAGTTACTATCAGATTTTAATTGTGATATTGTTCTTAACTCTTTGATTTTTTCATCTTGTTGATGATTGTTGTTGTCTCTTGAGTTGAGTGGTGACTCTAGTTATATCTAGAAGTGAAAAACTCTTTATAACTTAATTTGTGATAGTGAAGTTTTTCTTTACTGGACTAGGTCCCGTAATTTTTCCTTTTTCACACTGAGGAAAATTTTTGTGTAAAAATTGCTTGTGTGTTTTATTTCTTGCTGCTTGCTTTCTTGCACTTGTGAGTTTGTTGGCTGCTGCTTTTTTTTAGGTGTTGGTCACTTGGTTGTGTTATTCATATAGGAAAATGTTTATTGATTCTGATTACTTTGTTTCCACTGCGTGACCGACTTCTTACTTCCTAACACTTCGGACTCATTTCTAATTTGTCATCTTTACCTTTTATGTTCTTAGAAGTTTTTTACTCAATTATAGACGTTGAGTCGAGTCGAGTCGGTCGGGTCGGGCCGGATTCAAACTTAATTCATTAACTTTATATTAAATTAAATTGAATTGAATTGATTTTGTTTTTGGACCTTTTAAGCATAACATGTCTAATTTAATGCAAGATTTTAGGTAGAATATGTTAAATCAAAGTACTTTTGATCTTATGCTTGCAAATTTGGGCAATGTCATGTCAAATTGATGTATACATGTTTACCAACAACCTTAATGCTTAAGCTTTCGTCTAATACATGTTTAGCATCAAATTATATATAACAAATAAAAATACTCTCGTGTATATGTTACAAGAGAATGAGTTTTGATAGTATTTATTGTATTTATTTATTTATATATATATTTATTATATTTTTATTTATATAATAATTTAGCGTGTTGGTTTTACTTATTTACTCTTTAACTTGCATCACTCTTTTGTTGTCACATCTGTATGTAGATTTAACGGAAGCAGCCTCTTTATTATATAAGAATAAGGTTGCGTACTGTCAGACCTCTTCAGATCTCGCTTTATCGCGAAACTTTAGACTGGGTATGATAAAAAAATATATTTAAGAATATGTAATTA
>JANPWT010000245.1:5196706-5207551 GCA_024678245.1 Erythroxylum densum
ATAGTGAAGTTTTTCTTTACTAGACTAGGTCCCATAGTTTTCCCTTTCTCACACTGAAGGAAAATTTTTGTGTAAAAATTGCTTGTGTGCTTTATTTTTTGCTGCTTAGTTTCTTGCACTTGTGAGTTTGCTGGTTGTTGTTTTTATTTAGGTGTTGGTTGTGTTATTCACATAGGGGAAGGTTTATTGATTCTTATTACTTTGTTTTCGCTGCGTGACCGGTTTCTCATTTCCTAACATTTCGAACTCATATCTAATTTGTCATCTTTACCTTTTATGTTCTTAGAAGTTTTGTACTAAACTATCGACATTGAGTCGGGTCGGGTCTGATTCAAACTTGATTCATTAATTTTATATTAGACTAAATTGAATTGAATTGATTTTGTTTGTGGACCTTTTAAGCATAACATGTCTAATTTAACGCAAGATTTTAGGTAGAATATGTTAAATCAAAGTACTTTTGATCTTATGCTTGCAAATTTGGGCAGTGTCATGTCAACTTGATGGATACATGTTTACCAACAACCTTAATGCTTAAGCTTTCGTCTAATTCATGTTTAGCATCAAATTATATATAACATATAAAAATACTCTTGTGTATATGTTACAAGAGAATGAGTTTTGATAGTATTTATTGTAATTATTTATTTATTTATTATATTTTTATTTATATAATAATTTAGCGTGTCAGTTTTACTTATTTACTCTTTATCTTGCATCACTCTTTTATTGTCACATCTGTACATAGATTTACTAGAAACAGTCTCTCTATTATATAGTGGTAAGACTGCATATCATTAAACCTTCTCAGATTTCACTTTATCACGGAATTTTTAAATTAATAAATATTTAAGAGTATGTAATTAGTTTGTCAATCATATTATTTGAATCAAAGGAACAAATTCTAGTGATCTCAAGCGAAGAAACAAAAAAAATCTTTGAGAGAATTTCATAAAGCAAAGATCTAAAGATTCAAAGTAAGAATTCCTCCCTCAACTAGTTGGAGTACCCATAAAGAACACAACAAAGTATGCTATAAGAGATAACGATGAAAGTTTACAACGTGTTACACGTTGCTATAGTTTAAAGAAAATTCCAATTCTTTGAGTAAAGTTGAATAATTTTAGAAAAAAAAAAACAAAAATACATATCAACCTTAATGGTGACGGCCAATATAATGAGATGACAACTTGTCCCAAATCTAGTCCGCTCTAGCTTAAAGTCAACAAATAAAAAAATTGAGCTTCGAGTTAAGTAAGGCTTGGGTTGTTTAAATCGAACTCAACTTTAATTAAAAAAAATGACATCGTTTTATATTATCAATTTAAAGAAAAATTTAGGTTCTGGTCGGGTCGGCCATTCCGGACTCGGATCCAATCGAGACGACTTGTGGGCCGATCAGTCCGTTCACCGAAGATCAGCTCTACGACCAAAGCCCACGTTCATCCACAACCCATTAGCATGAAGAAGCTTCCCATGCACGTACGTAACCTAAAACCTAGCAGGAAACCGTATATAAGGTATTATTTTCTCTTAACAGAGGTATGCGATCTTAAACCTAGCTTCTTCTCTGCATTATACGACCTCACCTTCACCAGAAACTTACTTGAGCGTCGGAGGGGCTAATCGGGACCTCACTCCCGACGTGCCTTCCTTTGTTTTGCAGGAGTTTTCTACGTGAAGTTCATCACAGAAGGTTGCCAATCGATGGATCCAAACGGCAACGCATCGTTTGGCCAGATTCCGGCTGAACCAGGTTCGATTGCCTCTGGCCTAATCAGACTTGGGTTCAAGACGACTACCTCAACCCCGATCGGGACAAACCTTATTGTCATTCCTATTTAAAGAAAAATTTAGGTTCGATTGCCTCTGGCCCAATCAGACTTGGGTTCAAGACGACTACCTCAGCCCCGGTCGAGCATGGGACAAACCCTATTATCATTCCTACTACTATATCGATTTCAATTTACCTAGTTTATTGGTTTAGAAAAAGGGTCACTAACTTGGCCAACGTATTGTCATTTCTACAATTATACAACTTTCGATCTACCAAGTTTATTGGTTTAGAAAAAGGTCACTAAAGCTTCTCTATAAACTCATGTATGTTTAGTAAATTGGCTCGAATTTGATCCAAATCAATAGATCTAATTGGAATGGATTGAATTTTAGACCAATTTCAACTTTTTTAAAAAATAAATTTCGAGATTAGGCTATCCGACTCAATTGGCTTGAAACTCAAAACTCTTAATAAAATGGTTTTGTTTCTAATTTTTTAAAAAATTAATATATATTTAATCTAATATTTAAACCAATAATTCTAAACATTTAAATCAACATAAACCATCATTTAACAGTTTTTTAATTAAACTTTAAAATTTTCTACAAATAAAAATAGTAATTTTTAGTTGTTTTTAAACTCTTTAATTTTGCTCGATATTTAACATATTTTATAACGGTTTAGTGTTGATTAAACCTTTAAATTTTAAACTTTTTATTTTACCGATTTAACTTTTGATCTGATTTTGAAAACAATAATTAAAATCTATTAATAAAAATAATTTTACTAAGAATTTAAAAAGATCCCCAAAATGTATATTTAATTTATTTACTCCGTGTAAAACTAATCTAACTCGCAGGTAAAAGTAAAACCATTTTCTTGTCAACTTTATAATCATAATTGTTTTGAAAAGGAGTGGAAAAATGTTTATTATAATTATTATTAGATATTTACTATGTCACTGAAAAAATATCTCCACTATCAAACATTCTAGGTCTCCCACTGTCAGGGATACATCTCTGAAAATGTTTAATGTCAAGTCTACTTTTGTTTTTGGTTTCATTTGCAACGCCACTAGTATTCATCAAACTCGTGCTTGAAACTAATAATGGTCCACTGTAGATTTTGACAATGGAACACTCTAAATTCTTGTAGTGGAAATTTTCTGTCTGCTTCCTGTGCAATGCAGTCACGTCCCATTTACTGTTAACAATAATAATAATAATAATAAATTAAAAATATCTCAATTCCCGATCCGAAGTATGACCTGAATCATATTACGCAGTTCGGACAACCTCACATTTTAATATTAGTTTTTCTCTTCATTTTGAATTTGTTTTCTCGATCCCCTCACTCTTTGATTTTCATATTATATAGCTCGGATGTCCTCACGCTGAGGATATTGAAAAAATAAACTGAAAATAAAGAACTTGCTAGTATAGTATGTTACAATGTGAGAGTAGTTTGAGACGTCAAAAAAATAAACAGAAAATAAAAGAATAAGAGCATCGAGAAAACTAACAAATAACAAAGAGCTAAAGTTGTGTAAATTGATCTAGAGACTTTATTTTTACCAATGACATCGTTTCATTGAATTTTATTTGTTGTATTAACTTTGGCTGATGTGCATTAATAGTTAAGATTTTTAACGTTAGGTTAGTATTGAAAAAAAATTAAAAGTTTGATTTTTTTTTTGCCATTTTTTGAATTTCAAACTAAAATTAAAAGTTTAAATATTTTATTGTTACTTTTAAAATTCGGGCTATAATTATAAAATTAAATAAAATTTAAGATTTTTTTTATAATTATCCCTAATAATAATAATAAAGTCAACTTAATCAATGAACAAAGCTTCCTACTTTGAGAGAGTTTAAGGGAAATTATTCGCGTATGCAACATATCTTTTTTTTTACAAAAGATTATTTCTGTAATTCCAACTTGTAACCCTTTGAGTAGCTAGTAACAATCATGTTAGATAAAACTCTTCGTTGAAGATCAGGATCATCCATTGTAGGAAAACAAAAATGAAATTTTAGTAACTTATTTCTCATTTGTATTGTTTGAAGCATATTTTTTCCTCTTTGATATGATCTAGTTGTTAAAACTACCCTTAAGGGACATGGCTAGATGGTTGAAAGCGGGGGTTTCGGTTAAGTTTCAGGTTCAATTCTATGCTAACTTCTCTTGTAAGAGCCTGGAGCAGTCGAGGTTTTAACCTTAAGTGGAGCGCCAGTTGGATCCTTGATGATGAGGTGCGCTCGCTTGACCTGCCTGTGAGATGGTGCGCCAATTAAACCCTAGATGAGGTGTCCCCACTTGACCCGCCTACGAAGTTCTCTCGAATTCAAGTGTTGTTAAAAGTAAAATTTGTTTTTAAAAAATGAGATGATAAATATTTGATCATAAACCAATTCTTACAATATTGTCAAAAGATCCATTCATGTGAGATAAATTTCACTTTAATCCCCACATTCTCTTGATTTTACAACAAAAAAGTCCCTTTTATTATATTAAGATTATTACTTGAAAGAGCCAAAATAACTGAAAACGACCTTAGTCACGTGTCGATGACCCTCAAGACTTTCTAATCATTCTAGTCACATATTGATCCAACGGCTACCATCACGCCAACGTCTAAGAAACCTTATCGACAAAATGAACGGTCCATAACAATCCTACGCGTACAGTGAAAACATAAAGACAACTAAACCAAAGTCTCCGTTTACTAACTGAAGTATCTAAGCGAAGAACCTGAACCTCAACCTGAAGTCACTACTGTTAGAAAAGTCTACTCTCGTGTTCAATCTCCACTCCCGTCTTCTCCATTTCAGCCATCAAACAGCTGATTTAAAAGCAACCCTTGTTTCATCCATCTTTACTTGTTTTTAAAACCCAAAATTTCTGTTCTTGGAGTTGATATATATAAATTGTAAAGCCTCTGTCTTGGTGTTCATATACATGTAAAGATTCAATCTTGGTTTTGTTGTTTGTGGTTAAAAATGGCGGATTCTGACAACGAGTCAGGAGGGCATAATGCAAATAGCGAGTCGTCGACGAGAGAGCAAGATAGATTCTTGCCAATAGCAAACGTGAGCAGGATCATGAAGAAAGCTTTGCCAGCTAACGCGAAGATCTCAAAGGATGCGAAGGAGACGGTGCAAGAGTGTGTGTCGGAGTTCATAAGCTTTATAACAGGAGAGGCGTCAGATAAGTGTCAGAGAGAGAAAAGGAAGACAATTAACGGTGATGATCTGTTGTGGGCTATGACTACTCTGGGCTTTGAGGATTATGTTGAGCCCTTGAAGATTTACTTGCAGAAGTACAGAGAACTGGAGGGTGAGAAGACAGCTGCAGCTGGTGGTGGTCGCCAAGGTGATCATAGAGATGGCTCCGCCGTCAGTGGTGGTGGTGATCCTGTGGGTAATAAGAGTCATGGCTGTCAGATGCTATTAATTCAACATATTCCCTTCCATGTATCACTTTACTAGCCATTCTCCTTAATCATGATTATAAGTGAGAAGTAGATATTGAGATTTATCTTTCTGTTTGTTTTTAACAACAAACATGGCAATCAAATGCATAAAGAAAAAAAATAGAAAATTTAGAAATGCCAAATATATAACAAGAGACAATACTATTTACAACATTATTGTCTAATAATTATTAGTACACATAATAGTTACATTATTTACTTAACCATTAAATGTTTTGGGTAGTCACCCTTTTATCAAATGGTCATTTAACATAAGATCAATATTCATATGCTCTGTTGACCACTTTACTTTTTTTGGGCCTCCTCTTTAATGGCAAAGTATTTCAATTTTATCATTCCTATTATAAAGCTTATATACGGTCTCGTACATATCCAAGTATACATTAGGCTTCTAACCACATATGCATATAAAAATTTGATTTCATTTGCTTCCGGTTTAAATCATTTTTTGGAATTTGGACATTGCTTGAGGGTACATTTATCCTCCTGATGAATTGGAACTGCTGATAATGAACACTTTTCTATTTTAAATCTCTCTAACACTTTATTAATATTGGCTTTTTGAGACAAACACAACAATTATTGGATCTATTATAGAATGTTTCTATTCCTATCATATATGTTGCCTCACCAATATATTTCATTTCAAAATGACTAGAGAAAAATTACTTAGCCTCCTTTAATAGACCAAGATCATTAACTATAAGCAAGATGTCACTAACATACAAGACAAAAAAAAAAAACTTACTTCTACCAACCTTCAGATATATACATTAATCAACAATGTTTTCTTTAGATTCAAAGGAAACAATAGGATCATTGAACTTAAGATACCATTGCTAAGAAACATGTTTAAAAATGTATATTGGCTTCTTCAATTTATATACCATGTTTTCCTTTTTATACTTTATGAATCTCATTGGTTGATTCATATAGACGACTTCCTCTAAATCCCTATTCAGATTCACTTTCATTTGGTGTAATTCCAAATCATAAAAAACCACAAAGCCATAATAATTATGAGTGAATCCTTCTCAGAGGCTAGTACAAAAGTCTCCTCATAATCAATGTCATCCTTCTAAGTACATCATTTAGCAACTAGTCTAACCTTATAACATTTTAAGTTACCAAGAGAGTCACACTAGTTCTTAAAGATCTACTTACAATCAATTCTCTTATAGCCTTCTGACAATTCTATAAGGTCTCAGACACCATTTTTTTCCATATATTTGAACTCATCTGTCATAGCATATAACTACTTATCAAAATTTTCACTGTTTATCACTTGTGAAAAAATTATTGGGTCATTAGCAATTTCCAAGTCATTTTTAGACTTATATAGATATACCACATAGTCATAAGAAATGATTGGTCTTTTTTTTTTCTCTTTGAGACCTTCGTAATGCTATTTGTTATGGTTCTTTTTCTATAGATTCATTCACTTCAAGTTCAATTTCATTATGACCAACGGATTCATAATACATTAACTTATTGTTCTTCATAATTATTAGATGGTTCAATAACTTGTGGAACAACAATTTGAGTTGGTGTACAAGCTATAGTGTCGGAATAATTCAAGAATTTTCCTTTTTCTTTGCACATGAATAAATCACCACCAATTCTTCATTTAATTTCATTTAATAATTCTAATTTTTAAGAAAAGTTCAGGGTCCAACATATAGGGACTTGCAATCCCATGCCATTCCATTTCTTGAATATCCATTGTATTTGGCGTTTCACTCTTTATAGTCTCACCGTGCTCAATGATTCTATCATTTCTAGTTTCCATAATTCTTATAGTATCATTAGGACAATAAAATATAAACCCTTTTATTTGAATAACCAATGAAATATCCACTGATTGTTCTTATGTCCAGTTCTTTTTTATATCAATTATAATGCATAATATCTGCCTGGAAACACTAAACATGCAAATGCCTTAAACTAAGTTTTTTTCAATCTACAGTTTAAAAGGAATCTTTGAAACTACCTTACTAAGAACCTTATTCAATAAGTACATGGCAATTTTTATAACATATGTCGACAAAGAAGTAGGTAAAAATGAATTACACATCATACACCTAACCATATATAGCAAAATTCTATTACACTTTTCCACCACATCATTTTGTTGTAATGTGCTTGACATTGTATATTGCACATAAGTATTATGTCTTTCAAGGAATTTAGCAAAATGACTATGATTTTGACCACTTTCATCATACTTATTATAATATTCATCATCTCTATCAGACCTAGTCATTTTTCACCTTTTTGTCTAATTTCCTTTCAACCTCGTTAGTATAAACCTCCAAAGTGTTTACAACCTAAGATTTGTCATGTAGCAAATATACATATCTATAATGTGAATAATCATTGATAAAAGTGATAAAATATTTTTCTTCGTTGAAAGTAGGCACATCAAATGGTCCACATATATACCAATATGAATTATTTGAAAAGGCTAAGTAGTTTTTGTGGCTCCTTTCTTTATTGTGTGTTTTATTTGTTTGTCTTTAATATAATCCACACAAATATTAAGATCAATAATTATTTCATTTTTTAATAAGCTTTTAAGCCATTTGTAGAAATATGTCCCAAACTCTTATGCCACAAGTAAGTAAATATATCATTATTCAAACTACATTTCATACCAATATTGAGATTTATAATTAATAATGTTTCAGCATAAACAATATCAAGATTTGATTTATATAAACCATTATACAATACATCACTATCAATGACCTGATTATATCTGTACAAATTAAAATTAGCACTACCTAATTTAAATGAGTATCTAGATCTATCAAGTTGGATAAAAAAATTAAATTCCTAGATATACTACATATGTAAAAATTTTCTCTTAAATCTAAATGATATCCAATGTTTAAGATTAAATGATAAGTCCTGACAACTTCCACTGGAACTCTAATTTTTTTCCCATATAGACAAATCTTTGATTTGATCTTATAGCTTGGATCATAAGGAATCCCTACAAGGTATTAGAAATATGAATAGTAAAACCAAAATCAATCCCTTAAGTATTAAAAGGAACTTCAACAAGGTTTGTTTCATAACATACATAAGCACTATGCTTACTTTTCTCCATAAACATGCCTTATGTTTGGGACATTCCTTTTGGAAATGCCCAACCTTCCTATAGAAATGACATTTGCATTCATTATATTTCTTCTTGTGGATCCGAGAAAATTCTCCATTAACTTTTAAGGATCCCTTTACTTTCTTCTCATGCTTTTTATCCAACTTTCTTATTGGCTCCTTGATTCTTGACATATTTGATAGAGTGGCTTCTTTAATTCTTGAATCTAGTATTTTCATGAACCAACATATTATGCAACTCATCCACATTCCATTTATCCCTGATGGTATTATAGTTTATTTGAAAGGAACCATACTCAGATATTAATGACTTCAAGATGAACTACACAAGGAAGTTCTCATCCACTACCATTTCTAGAGACTTAAATCTTGTTGCAATGTTTGTCATCTCGATAATGTATTTATGCATATTTTGTGATCAATCAAATTTTATAATGGTAAGTGTACCAATAAGAATCCCAACAAAAGACTTGTCAGTAGCCTTAAGGCACTTCCTTTCAATTTTGAGAAGAGTTAACTTAATATTGCCGATAATTTTCATCTTCAAATACATTAGACTCAATCTGTTTGAACTTTCACAATTATTAAAATGGATTTTCTTAATACATTTAGAGCATCTAGTTTCTCAGTCCTAAGTGCAAAATCCAAGTCAAAACAGGTAGAAATGGATTTGTTCACTCCATTCAAAGAACTTTAGTCCATTAAACATCATAACAAATGAGGGATTTAGGTGTATGGCAATAGGTGCAATAAGAAATTAAAACTTAACATTAATACTTTGAGTCATACAACAACATGCTACACAGATTCAGAAAAATATTCATAAATTGTATATTAATATTCACTTTTGAGCTATCTAGTAACATACCATTCAACATAGATTGATGCTAAAATGTACAAATTTTGGTAATAACTCATACGCCAACTTAAAAAACTTACATAAGTTATATATTAATGTTCACCTTTGAGCAATCGATTAACATACCATGCAATATATAACGATACTAATATGTACGTAATTTGGTAATCACATATACACTGAACAGAAATATTTATTATCCTTAAATATTTAAACACAACTAATTGTATATATGTATTACCTACATTCATTCTCATTAACTATAAAAAAATAAACTAACTTTAAACGATTTCGAAACATTCTATATCGATGAGTTTCAGGTACCTACAATATTACAATTCATTATCATCAAATTATTAGTAATTGAAATTTAAACATAATGTTTTAAATAATAAAAAAAATAATTAGGCTGGCAGTGCCTAGCACTAGCAGCTAGCAATGGGATCCTATTCGTAGCTCATAGCATTCAATTTGTTACTCTCTCTTTTTCTTATTCTGTATATACTGGGCATCGATTCAACATTCATAATCATCAATTCCTAAGATTTTGTATACAATTCACAAACATATGAGAAACGAAAATTAGGATTTTTCAAAATTTTCAAATTAGGCTCGTAACGTTCTCTAAATCATGAGAAATCCATAGTAAAGAAGAACTGTGAATTTATTATAAACGATGCTATGATATTTGTAAGAAATTTTCATAAATATGACAAAATCTAGAAAAGTCATATAACTCACATATATATGTTCATATTCAGATTTTTATTCCAATGCAAAGAAAGAGATTCTCAATATTGACTTTTCTCTATTGCTTAGTAATACAAAAATGATTTATAAAAGCAAAATCCTTGCCCAATCTGTCTCTTTCCCAACCTTCCTATCTCACTTACTTACTTGATGGTATAATCGAAAACAAGTCCAAATGCCACCAAATTTTGGGGGAGGGCTCCAAAAAATCTGCTAAGAATTATGGGGAAGTCAGTTTTTACATTTGAAAATTTTCGCACAAAGAATTGGCATAGCAGTGGCATGTCGGGTTGGCCGAAACTGTTGGTGGGCTGATTGGGTGCTTGGGGAAGGGACCAATTGATACCTTTTAGTTGAAGCAATGGTGTGGGAGATCACAAAGGGAGACTTTGTAACATTTCATGGTGCACTGACGGGGCCAATCATAGCCTACAAGGCTATAAACGGCGAATTTTCGATGAGAAACGAGAAATTCGTGGCCAATTGAGGCCTATTTCCGTTGATTTTTCCACTGCCGAGTATGCCCACATATGACCGTGGCAAGTGCCCGCTGCCCCGACGGCGAATTTTCGACAAGAAATGAACAATCCGTGGCCAATTGAGGCCTATTTTTGCTGATTTTTTCACTACCGAGTATGCCCACATATGGCCGCGACAAGTGCCCAAGGCCCCGTCCGTGCCGATCATAGCCTCGAAGGAGGGATAAGGCTATAACCGGGGAGTTTTCGATGAAAAACTCACTTTCCGTGCCTCGAACCTGTCGGCTGTCGGCTGTCGGCGGACTGCTCGAGCTGCTACCGCGGCGAGAGCGGGTCGCCGCGTGCCGGCCGGGGGACGGACTGG
>JANPWT010000245.1:5258272-5280045 GCA_024678245.1 Erythroxylum densum
TAAGGCATAAACCTAATTGCAAACTAGATATATACAAGCTATGATGAATGAATGATCAAGACTTGTGAATAAAGATACATTCTAGGGATAGTCAATTGAGCATGTATTGAACAAAACACATATACATTTGTATTATTGGGTACTCAATTGATTAAAAAAGTTAGTAATGTGTAATTATGTGTGTATTGCATGATATAGAAGCATAAATAGACCGAAAACATTTAGACATTGCCAGATCATCAAGGCAATAGCTATCTGGAGCGTACTGTGAATTAACCTAGATATTTTCTCACTATGTTTGAATTGTTTTTGATTAACTTTCAAATATTGAACTGTTACTGATATGATTATGATATTCCGGACATTGTTAGATCGAGGAGTTTGATATCCACGATTGTATTGAAAGTGTTTTCAGATTTAATGTGTAATGTGAAATTTGTTCTCAACTATATATTTAATGCCGAACTCATATCCGATGTATATGCTAAATGATTGTGCACACTGAATAAAAGTTACTGATAGCATAGTATGTCAAATGATGCATTCCATGACATTGATATGCATGATTAGATAAAGGAGTTGTGACCGGAGTGACCAACGTGCACAAAGAGCCACAAACTCAACAATTAATGAGCCCAGTATCTATAATGTGTACGAGACAGTATCTGAAATGAGCTTGGTATCTACAAACAATACGAGACAATTAAATAAGTTCTCGGTTATAACAAAATAAAAATGAAAGTGGAGTCTCATGGGCATTTGCATATATATCTTTATATGTATCATGTGAATGATTGCAAAGAATGACTGAAGTGAGTTAATATAATGGCATGCAATGTTTGTGTATATGTTGATGATATGAATGATTGAAATATTCTAAAATGATTATTTGACATGTTTGTATTCACAACGAACTTGTTGAAATATGATGTATGCTGTGATCATGTACTAAATTCTGAATGATGTGATATGTGAGATTTGATTCTAAATGATAAGAAATAGTGATAGAACTGTGTTATATACTTATGATGTTTGTGTTTTATTTTGAGTGAGCACATAGATAATGGTTCACTCACTGAGTTCATAAAACTCATCAAAATTGCAACATTAATTTTTAGGTACCGAGGAGACTTAGTTTCTAAAACAATCTAGTAGCAATGTAGTATTGTCAATTTTTGAAACAAGAACGACTCAAAGGTTTGGTCAGCTAATGTCTAAGGAGTTTAGTTATAATGTTTATGTTAGCATTTCTTTCATGTTAGATATTTTGTATAGAACAGTAAACTCTCAGAGGTTTTTGTAATGTAAATATATGGATTATGGAATGTAATGACAAAGTAAGTTTATTTTTATAAATGAAATGATGAAATTTAGTCCTTTGAAGCACTTGTGTTTTTGTGATGCCATAATAAGTGAATATGATTGTTTTAACATGTCATTCTCATATGGTATGTTCTCGGATGTCCTCTGGATGTTCAGGCATATGTTCTATAGTTGTGGTGTGCTACAAATTTAGTATAACATTGAGAAATTATTAGAAAATTCTCTTTCAACCAGTGTTAAATATCGTATCAGAATTGGTATCAGATTTGATTATGGTACAACATTGTACTGGTACTAATCAATATCAAATATCATTTTGAATAATTTTTTAAAATTATAAAATGATTTTTAAATTTTATAAAATCATAAAACAATCATTCAGTACATTACGTTAGATACTTTGTTTACTTTACTTCAATCCAATCTCAATTAATTATAATAATATAAACTTGATATAAAACTATTTTTATTTTTACTAATATTATTTTTCACATATTTCTCATAAATTAAGATGAAAAAGATCATTTAACTCTCATATAGATCTAAAATTAAGAATAATATAAAGTAAAAATATAAATTTATAACAAGTAAATTTAATTGCAAATGCTATCTTTACATATTTCAAAAGTTGTTATAGTAAATTTCACATATATGCACTAAAAAGTATACATAGTGAATATGAAATATATAAAATTTAAAAATATTTATAAAAATTATTTAAATTATATTAAACTAATATATTTAATTATCTAATGTATCATGTCTAAGTCTAATTATATAAATTTTATTTAATACATTTTTATTTGTATCTTTATTATTTGTTATATATATTGTAGGCAATTTATCATAGTAATTATTATTTTATATAAGAGAAATTTAATTTTTTAAATTAATCCTATTTTTTGAATTATAATTCTAATTAGTATTTGATCAATATTTTAGTGACTAGTTGATAGCCACCAATACTAACCAAAATAGTTAATATCTACCGATGCCAAAATTTAGTATAAAATCTTTTTGTTAGATACCAATTTTTAAAGCACTAATGTACTAATCAATGCACCACGATATTCATAATAATGCTTTCAAGTACTAAAAGCTCTTTGGAAAAGTACTAAAGAATGATATTCATGAAGTCTCTTATTATATAGAAAAGGAAAGAAAAAGAAAATTGAAGCCCAAATCTTACATTACATCTCTAAAACAATCGGTTTGATATTGGCCTCAAGTAATAAATAAATAAATAGGGATGTCCAATATGACGCGACTCAATTTTAGTTCAGGTTGATTGGCCTATGGGCAGGCCATAAGTAGAGGTCGAACTAATCGACTCATGGGCCAATCTAACCAGGATTATGGTCTGATTGTTATTTTAAAAACAAAATGTCATTTTTGAGTTTTTCTTTTAAAAAAATATGATGGGTTGGGTTGACTCGGTCTATCTGTGGTCAGTCAGGTCATAATTTAGGTCACAAGCTGACCTATCTTGGCTCGTCGAGCGGTGAGCCACCCTAGCCCACGGTTAAGTCAGGTCAAGCCGCTCCATTGGCAAGTCTATAAATAAAATTATTAATTAACATAGAAAATGGGATAGACTTGAATCGTTTAATGAAAACAAAAACTCAATTGTTAAAAAGAGTCGACTATGTAACATTAGTTGGGTTGGAGCATCTTGTCCTTGTGACAATGTTCCAACCCTATTTCACACATTTGTGTAAACTTTATATAAATATGTTGAAGAAATTTAATAAAATAAGGTAGTATTTGATTAACCGAAACAAAAGATCTGATATCACATTAACCGCTTAGTCAAGTGTCATTATCATCGTTGAAAAAGATGTGTAGGAGTGATTGGAACAAGAGACACCAAAAACAAAAACGACTTTTATTTAATAAATAAAGAGATCAACTTAATAATTTATTTAATAAAAACAGAAAATATAAAATCTACCTTTTACCAAATGTTATTGTCTTTATTTAAAAATATAAATATTTTACATTAAAAAATAGCAAGTAGGTTTAATCCTTAAATTTTATAGTAAATAGTCTTATTTCTAATTAATAGAGATTTTTTTTAACTTTAAGATGTGAATTGAAAATTTTAAAAATAATTTAATTTCTAAAGAATTTAGAAAAAGGAAATTAAGATATTAATAAATGTAAGGACTTAAACTAACTTGTTTTTAATTAGAATCAAAAGGTGTACTGCCATAGGATATTGTACTCCGAGGATAATGTTATGTTTTGTCCTTTAGCGTCATGTCATGTGAGAGATAGACTAGCTAGGGATTACTTACTACTGCAGATGAGTGATGGAAGTGAGAAATCATCCCTTATGAGTTAAGGAGTTCATTCCGCGACCCTGTTCGAGATTAAAAAAAGAAAAACAAAAATTAAAAACAAAATTATTAGAAACACAAAAACGGAGAGAGAGAGAGTGGAGAAATCACATCTTCTTCCTCGCGTACTTAACCAACCCTATTATCTTTGAATTGGAGTCCATGAGCAAGCTCGTGCTTCGAAGCTTCTGAACGAGGTCGTGTTTGAGAGAGTAGTTATATTTAGAAAAATGGAGGAGAAGGTTCATCAGCAACTCGTGGAGGTGGGATCCAAGCTTCTCGAGAACCTTCCCTCTTCCAAAGATGAGCTCCTTAAGCTCCTTGAGGTGTGCATTTTGTTATGTTTAGTTTGCAACTTTTTTCTTTCCTTTCTTGGGGTCTGGTTAGTTAATTCTGTTATTTCTCTCTGTTTGCTTTCAAAGAGAGTGAATTTTGGTGTTTTCTTCTTCTTCTTGTTTCTTTTGCTGTTGCTATGTGTTTGTGTGTGACAGAGAATTTCTTGCGGTGTTTGTTTCGGTTGCTTCAAGGTCAAATTGAGTTAGCTTCGGGTTTAAGAAGACTTCGTAGGGTTCTAAGGGAGCTTAAATATTAAGACTTTCTCAGGTTTAGTATGTGAATTTGCTTTCTTTAGACTAGAAAGTTTGTTTTCTGTAGTGTTTGTGGTCCTGGAGCGTTTTTTTCTTTGGGAATCAGGTTCAATTAGGGTTTGTTGGCTTCCCTTTTGTTCTATGAGGTATTGTTTCTGAATAATTCTTCTTTTTTACTTTAGTTGAGTATAATGTAGATGTTGTTAATTCTTTATTTATTTTATGCTTGTTGCATAGTGTGTCTCTGTTTATTTGTTTCGGTTGTATATACTGTAATTAGAGGCCAGGGTATATGTTCCTGAGGATTAAATTATTGACCCTTAGTGAACCAAGTGTATGCCAATGAACATTGAGCTCGGGTGTAAAACATTCTTAGGCTAGTTAAATAATGAATTTCCATCATTTGAAGGTTTATGCTTCTCTCTGGCTTCAAGTAATAGAAAAAATGGCTCTTAACTCCAATTTTTGACTGATACTCTTCTTTTAATTCTGAAGATCTTGTCCGTGATTCTACTCATTCATATTGATTTTCACTAGAGGCTCTTGTCTCTAATTTTCTTATGACGGTTGACCTTTCAGTTTATGGGCATGGCCTGCATGACAATGTAACAGTTTAGAGTTTAGGTTAGTTGGATTAAGTTGTTCTAGCCCTTTGAGCCACAAAAAGTAATGCTGTCCTTTCATCCTGGCTTGGGGACCTGATTCATCAAAAGTTATAGGTTTCATATATATTATTGCACTTTATTTGAGTGAATAGTGTTTATGAATTTCTCTGGGCACAACCAAACGACCTTTGTGTCATAGCAGATGCCATCAGATGTGCATGAGATACTGGCTTGTGAGTCGATTCCAATGTCCTTTCATATAACAGCTAATGATTAGTTTTATTGAATTGGACCCTTTGTTGTTGCACTTTTTAGTTTCCTTTTCCAAATGGATCTATTTTCTATTTTCTTTTTGGGGGCAGCGTGTTGGCAGGAATTTTGCTTTAGCAGTCTTGAAAAAATAAAACATTACTACCATTGTAATTTTGACATTAATAGTAGGGATCTTAGGCTCTTGATGAATTACTTGGCAGAGGTGGGACCTGCAAAAATTGGTCTAATTCAATCTTTTAAGTGTATAGAAGTCATAATCTCAAGATGATCATATGCTATTTAATAAGCTTAAAGGTTAGCTCTGTTTCTAACAGAACTTGATGATTGCAACTTTTGCCATTTATATTGGGTGGTCAAAAGCTTTCTTGGAAACAAGAACAACTAAAACAATGCTAAAAACAGACCCTTTAACTGTTTCTCTGCCTGAATTTTGGCCTTCTCATTCTGCTGTTTAATTCACGACTACGGAACAGAAGTGCTGTAACAGAGGAAAAATGATATTTCCCCTTTGTAATTACTCGTTCCAGTGTTGATGATATTTGTCACTCTCTTTTTATTCTTTCCATATATGTTAATTGCTTAGATGCATAGAACTTACATAAGCTCTATGGATTTTGTGTATGAGCTGAAGTTGCTAGAACTATGTTGAAACTACTTTTTTGTGACTCAGGGGTACTGCTACCAGTTACTGCCCCAACTAAGCATTCCTCTTACTGATATTTACTTTGTGGTCTGTTACTGTTATGCTGCTTGTCTTATGAAATTTGTGTTGTGTACAGGCCAATCTGTTACAATATGTACATTCAGATTGTTGGTATGCTTTCTTGGAAAAATTGGACTTTTAGTACCATGGAAAATATTTGTTCACACCCTTGCTTGTATTTTCTTTACAGGGCATAATTTTATTTTCTTATTTGTTGCTTGCTAGTAATATGTGCTATACCTGCAGCAAGCTGCTACCTCTCTTTCTGAAATGGATCAATCGCTGTCCACTTCAATAATGGAGTCAATGCAGCCTTTTCTTGATGCAATTATAAAGATGGAACTGCTAAAGCATCAAGATAGAGATGTTAAAATTTTGGTGGCAACCTGTATTTGTGAGATAACCCGGATTGCTGCACCTGAAGCTCCCTACAGCGGTGATGTTCTAAAGGTGCCTTTTTTTTTACCTTGATCACACTTATTGACTAATGGATTCCATTTTATTAAAATACCTTAAATTTTTTGCTTCCTAGCTAATTGTTTTGCCATCTGCAGGATGTTTTTCACTTGATTGTAGACACTTTTAGTGGGTTAAGCGAAGCTAGTAGTCCCTCATTTGGAAGGAGTGTTGTTATTTTGGAGATTCTTGCCAAATGTAGGTCATGTGTTGCGATGTTGGATCTTGAAAGCGATGATCTGGTGAATAAAATGTTCAGTACATTTTTTTCTGTAGCCAGGTGTGTTATATCCCATGGTTTTGTTTCATTTATGATGCTCAATATTATTTGCATGTTTTGGACTCATTTTTCTCTTATTTTAGCATCTTTTAGCTCAGTGCAATAATATGGATCAAGGAAATATGTCTGTATAGATCTAGATGTTGTATGTTAGTTCTTCCAATCTAGAATTCGTCTCTATGGCATGGCAAAATGGTTGATTTTCCTTATAAAAGTTTGAGAGTCAGGCGTTTCCATTTACACTTAAAATTAAATCATTTGATTTTTCATCCAACTTTCAAGCTTGTCTACCCAGATATGATTGTTTGCTATAAAGTTGATGATGTTGAAGCATGGAACTATATGTTCTCTATGTTTTGATTGAAAATCTAGTGGCTAATTTGGGATTTGTTTGTCTGAGCTTAAAGGTTGTCTCGGTGTCATGATAACAGACTAAAGTTCTGGTAGAAGTATAAATAAGTGGTTCCTGATGTTTGCACTAGTTTGGTTGATAAATATAGGATATCTTTTTTAAGGATGGATCAACTTTTAGCATTATAATCCTAAGTGCAGGCTCTTTGGTCTCGACAACCTTTTTCTAATCCCTTTCTTGTGTCGACCCAGTTCTCTATTCATTTATATTTGGGGCTTATAGTCATATTCTGAATAACGGAAGTATGTGTTCCATATTTCAAAAAGTGATTGATCTCGAAACTTTGTCTTTGCAGTGATGATCATCAAGAAAGTATATTGTCTTCGATGCAGACAATCATGGTCCTTCTCATTGAAGAAATTGAGGATGTTCGAGAGGATCTTTTGCTTATTATTTTGTCTGTATTAGGACGTAACAGAAGTGTAATCATTTTCTCTTGAGCTATATCGCAATTAACATTGTCAGGGCTATTATTATTATTTTTAATTTTGTACTTGTTATTATATGGCTTCCTTAATGGCAGATAATTGAACGATGCATGTAAATTGTAGGATATCTCCCCTGCTGCAAGGAAGCTTGCCATGAATGTTATAGAGCAATGTGCCAAAAAACTTGAAACTGGCATAAAACAGTTCCTCATATCATCTATATCCGGTGATAATAGGTCCACAGATAACCAGATTGACTACCATGAAGTTATATATGATGTTTATCGTTGCGCTCCTAATATCCTATCAGGAGTTGCTCCATATATCACAGGGGAGCTACTGGTAATTCCAGATCCATTGCTTACTCATACTCTTCTATGACTACATTTACAAAAATCTTTTCTATATTACATTAGTATTCAGTTATTGGTGTCAACATAAATTTCTTGTGGCACCGTGAAAAAGGCTTGCATGTTTTGATGTACCTATGTACATATGAATTTAAGACTTCATTAATCTTTGATGCTGTAACTTACTGTAAATGAATTAGTAATTTCTTACTATGTTTATTCCCATCGCAGGCAGATAAGCTAGAGACTCGCTTGAAAGCTGTGGAATTAGTCGGAGATCTATTTGCTGTGCCAGGATCTCCCATCAGTGAATCGTTTCAGCCAATATTTTCAGAGTTTTTGAAAAGGTTGACTGATAGAGTAGTTGGGGTCAGGATGTCTGTCCTGGAACATGTTAAAAATTGCCTGTTGGCAGATGCATTTCGAGCTGAGGCTCCCCAAATCTTTTGTAAGTTTGGTGATTGTTTTGACAAATTTGTTCTTTGAGAACCTTACCTTATTTGATTTGGTTCAATATATTCCAGCTGCCCTTTGTGATCGACTGTTGGACTATGATGAGAATGTCCGAAAGCAAGTTGTTGACGTGATCTTCAATTTGGCATGTCATGCCTTGAGTTCAATTCCTGTAGAAACAATAAAATTAGTTGCAGATCGTCTCAGGGATAAATCTGTAGGCTCGTTGCTCTTTTCTTTTGGTGCATGAAATTGTTGCATAACTATTTATGGTGTTATTCATAGTAATTAATGTGTGGTGTTTTTCTTTCTTGGACTTCTAGTTACTTGTTAAAAGTTATACCATGGAGAAACTTGCTGAGATATTCAAGGTTTATTGTGTGAAGTCCACTGAGGGCTCAAAAAATCTAAGTGAATTCGATTGGATTCCTGGAAAGATTATGAGGTGTTTGTATGACAAAGATTTCAGGTAAGACATATTACTGTTCACTCTGTGCCATATTCTTTTTCGTTTCCTCTTCTGCCCTTCCATGGTAATATGTTAGGTGATCTGATAAACTTATAGCTTTTAAGTTCTTGATTCTCCAGTTACTGGTTAAAATAGTTTCTAACATGTATATTTTCTCTTCAGATCAGATACAATTGAATCAACTCTTTCTGGATCTCTATTTCCAGCTGAGTTCTCTGTAAAAAACAGAGTTAAGCACTGGATCAGAGTTTTCTCTGCATTTGACAAAGTCGAGCTTAAAGCATTTGAGAAGATTTTGGAGCATAAACAAAGGTGAGTTTAACTAATGTTTGGTTTAGACCTGACCATTGGCGTTTTTGCAAATCTGATGAATTATTTGCTGTTCTTATGAATATTACATTTTTTAATGCAGATTACAGCAAGAGATGCAGAGATATCTGTCCCTTAGGCAGATGCATCAGGTACACAAATCTAGCAAATTTAACTCAATTCATGTTTAGCATAAAAGTTGAGAAAAAAGTTACATTCCGTGTGTTTCAAGTGCAGAATGGAGATGTTCCTGAGATCCAAAAAAAGGTTCTGTTTTGCTTCCGGATCATGTCCCGCTCATTTGCTGAACCTGTGAAAGCTGAGGAGAATTTCCAGATACTTGATCAATTGAATGATACCAACATTTGGAAGATTTTTACAAGTCTACTTGATCCAAGTACTAGCTTATGTCAAACTTTTAGTAGTCGGGTAAGTGATATAATAGGAATATATGCGATCAGTTTTTGCTATTTTCTGATTAGAAAACTAGACTTGAGGATCTGTGGTCTTCAAATTTGGGATATAGAACTCATAAGCTTTACGGTTTCAACTTTGTGAGTGATGATCTTACTATGGGTATCCAGATTGTGTGCTAACTTTAACACTCATTACCATGATATTTGCTGTTGTCATTTCATTACCTGCCACAATCTCCTGATTTCTGGTTCTTATTTATGGTTTCTTGATTCTGCTCCAAATGCTTACTGTTTGTTATTTTATTTGTAGACGTCTCTTACTACATTGATGTAAGCCTGACCAATTTGTCTCAGCAGCTGAAAATAGTTTTTTCTTTAGAGAATCTGACTCTGATGCACACTTTCCTTTAGTTGGTCACTGTAATTAGCACCTTATGACAAATATAGAAGTAACTGATGTGTTGTACTGCTTTCCTAAGATCTCATTCAATAAGTCAACTGAAGTCACTTGTTCCCTGCAACTTATATTGAACATGAACCTGCATTTTTTCTTCTAAAATTTGTTCTTGAAAATTTTCTTTTTACAGGAAGATTTGCTTAAAATCCTTGGTGAGAAGCACAGACTCAATGAATTTTTGAGCAATCTCTCTTTGAAATGCTCTTATTTACTTTTCAACAAGGAGCATGTCAAAGATATTCTTCTGGAGGCTGCTAGACACAAATCTTCTGGAAATGCTCAGCTTACTCAATCTTGCATGGATATACTTGTTGTAAGAACAATACATTAGTCTAAAGTGTATTGTATCCTTCACCAAGTGACCATTTATTCATTGATTATCTTTCAACATCTTTTTTCTTGACTGTGATTTAACTGTCACTTGAGTTGGGAACTTTGTGTTAGATAACTATTGTCTTTTTCTATGATTTTAGTTGTTGTGAATCCAGTACAGACTTGCATATCTTTAAGAGGCCATTGACTTTAAACTAAATGGCATTTGTATGTTTGTTCCTGCTTAAAGCTCATAATTTAAGTATCAAGTTGTCCTGCTTAAAGCTCATAATTTAAGTAACAAGTTGATTTTTTCATCTGTTGGGAACTTATTGAAGTTTTATGTGATGAGTTTTCAGATTCTTGCACGTTTCTGTCCATTACTGCTTGGTGGGGCAGAAGAAGAACTAGTAAATTTCCTCAAAGATGATGATGACGTGATCAAAGAAGGGGCTTTGCACATTTTGGCAAAAGCTGGTGGTACCATACGTGAACAACTTGCAGTGTCGTCAAGGTACTGCCCTTTAAACTGTCGGCATCTTGATTTGCACCTTAAATATGCCCTTACACACTTATTGATTAATGCAGTTCAGTTGACCTCATATTAGAAAGGTTCTGTTTGGAAGGCACCCGAAGACAGGCCAAATATGCTGTACATGCCCTGGCAGCTATAACAAAGGATGACGGGCTTAAGTCCCTCTCTGTTTTGTACAAGGTGGTGCCTCTTTTTTATTTTCTCCCTATTGTATGCTACTAGTGGTCAGATGTGTCACCTTCTCTGTAAGGTGCCATTTATAAATGTACTTGCATAAAAACGATGTTGCTTGCTTGCTCAGAGACTTGTTGATATGTTGGAGGAGAAGAGACATTTGCCTGCTGTATTACAATCTTTGGGATGCATAGCACAGACTGCAATGCCAGTTTTTGAAACTAGAGAGGGAGAGATTGAAAAATTCATCAAAAATAAGATCCTGGAATGCGGCAGTGTATGCCTTGAAGTTCCTTTCAATTTCTCTTATTTATGATTTACTGATTAATATTCTTCATAATTAAGGATGCTTTATTGTTACAGAAAGAAGACAATTCAAATGTTGATTGGGATAGCAGAAGTGAACTGTGCTTGTTGAAGGTTAGTCCTTTTTATTTATCTCAATTCTTTCAAAGATGAGCTGTGTTCATTAAGTAAAGTTTTGATTTTTGTGGTCCCTAGACCCTGATTCTTTATCTTTTATCTGAATTTGAAATGAATATTGCATGTAGATTTATGGTATTAAGACATTGGTTAAGAGCTACTTGCCTGTCAAAGATGCACAACTTCGTCCTGGTATTGATGACCTTCTTGAAATCCTAAGGAAGATGCTTTGTTTTGGAGACTTGTCAACAGATACAGAATCAAGGTATCATATTATTGCCACTTAGAATCAGTCTACATATCATCTTTAATTTCTCAGTTTTTATCTTGTGAGATTAATAGCTTTATTTACCAAGTTGTCTCATCATACAGCTCAGTTGACAAGGCCCACTTGAGACTTGCTTCTGCAAAGGCGGTTCTTAGATTATCAAAGCAATGGGATCATAAGATACCTATTGATATCTTCCACTTAACATTGAGGACACCAGAGGTAAAGTGCTTTCTGGTTATTGCTATTATCAGTTTTCCAGTTACTTGTAAGTTGCAACTACTGATGGTTTGTGTCATAATTTATTTTTCTCTGTTTCTTCCTTTTCTTTTTCATCTTTTAGATTCCCTTTCCCCAAGCTAGAAAGCTATTTTTAAGCAAAGTCCATCAGTATATAAAGGACAGGCTTCTGGATGTGAAATATGTGTGTGCATTCTTATTTAATTCAGTGGGATCAAAGCCTTCTGATCTGGAAGAGGTACATATGCTGGAACCGATTGGTTCATATTTAACCTCTGCTGCCTAATTATGCTTTCTTTCTTCCTGTAAAATAAAGCTGCAAATACTTTCTTGATTGAAATTGACCTCCTGTTTGAATTGACAGGAGAAACAGAACCTTGTTGATATCATTCAAATGCATCACCAAGCAAAGGCCCGACAACCACCTGTCCAAAGTGATGCAACGCCAGTGTCACCTTATCCTGAACACATCCTCCCGTACTTGGTCCACTCTCTTGCTCATCTGTCATGCCCCTGTGTAGATGAATGGAAAGATGTTAAAGCATTTGAACCAATATATCGGTTAGTGTCTGATTCCATTTTAGTTCTGCTTTGAAGGGAATATTTAATCTACGTAATTTATTAAATGAAAGCATCAAATCCTTGTTTTTGTACAATATTTGTTCCAGAGTAACATTATCTGTTTTTTTAATGCTTTTTCAGGAAATTATATGTAATTGTTTCAATGCTTGTGCAAAAAGATGAAGATGCTAAGTTGGATTCTGGTTCGAACACGGAGGAGAGTATTTCTGCTATAGTGTCTATATTTCAGAGTATCAAGTCCTCTGAAGATATAGTTGATGCAGCAAAATCCAAGGTCACAGAGAAACTATTCCTACTGCGTACTCTTCTTTATCTTTTTGTTTAATGAATAGCAACTTACCACAAAAGGATGACTGGTCACTGTAAAATTTTAGTGAATAAAAATGGTCTTATGATTGGAATTTTTTATGTCCACAGAATTCCCATGCTATCTCTGATCTTGGGCTGGCAGTTACCAAGCGCTTATCTCAAAAGGAGGATGATCTGCAAAAGTTGGCTTCAAGGGTATCTCTGCCTACAATGCTATATAAACCACATGAAGAGGAAGAAAGCAATGAATCTATGGTAGTTTCGGCAACTTCAAATAATTTTAGTTGTTCTATTGATAGGAAACTAATTGAGCTCATGGCAAAGTAAAGTTCCTGATGTTTTCTCCAGAATCAACAGAGTTTATTAATTCTTTTACATTGCTGCCTTTTATCATTTCATTCACTTAGCTTTGAATGATTTTGTTCTTTTGAGTACAATGTGAGTATATTCTTATTTTCATCAACGGTATTTCTTGCTTTTGATAGGCAAAAGGACATACATGGTTGGCTGATGGGAGTGTCTTGGCTTACCTGGAATCACTGAACTTGGAAACAGATCAGAAAGTATGTTCTAGTGCTAGATGCACTCTCCACAATGCAATACTTTTCTGTGCCATTAGGTGTTGCTGGCAACTTTTACTAAATTGTATTTCCTGCGGTAAACTCAGGTTGTTTCAGATGTTGCTGAGGATCAGGCTCGAAAAGACAGTGAAACAGAAGCAAATGAAATGCCTCTTGGGAAAATCATAAGAAAGTTGAAGTCTCAGGGAACCAAGAGCAGAACGGGTAAAAAGAAATCTTCATCAGTCAAAGCAAGGGATGCTGATAATGATGTTGATATTTTAAAAATGGTGAGGGAAATTAATTTGGATAATTTGGGGATATCTAGCAAGTTTGAGTCTAGCAACGGGCACAAAAACTTTTCAAGCGAGGACAAATCAGAAGTGGATCATCAAAAAGCTCAAAAGAGGAAAGTTAGTGAAATTTCTTCCATTCCTGTTCCTAAACGCAGGCGATCATCATACGGTCATAGTGGTTTAAGATCAACTCAAAGTCCTTTAAACCCTTCGTTAAAAGCTTTAGGACATGATTCCAGTCCTAATTCGGGGGACAAAAAGTTAAGGCTGAAAGAAAGTGCTGAATCTAACTTCCTTCAAAAAAGCAGAAGTTTTTCATCAAAACTAAAAGGCAAAACTACTGTTTTGGGTCACAATGACAATGAAGATGGAGATCCTGATGAAGATGACCTGATGGTAAGATTTATTTAATTATCGGTATGGTGGCTTATATATGTTTAATGAATTTTTAAATAATTTGTTCTGCTTTAGATGCGTACTTTGACCGATAAGAAGAATGCTGCTAACAAGTCTGTGACTGAATCCACCAAGAAGCGAAAAAGAAGAAGCGTTGCAGGGCTAGCAAAGGTTAATATTTTACCCTTCACTTGAAACAATATCAAGTTTATTTCTTTACTGCTTTCAGTTGAGCATAATCTAAGAAATTGCTTCTCAATTATGTTTAATATTATTTCCCATCTGGTGTTACTTATCCGTGTACCAAGAAAAACATGATGATACTTGGTTGGCTCTATTAGTGCATTTAAACCTAGTTGGGAATACCTCCTCAACAAATGGAAGAAGATATTTTTCTTTGACCGGTGAGATTTAGAGTTTTACCTCTAGTTTAGTGATTTGTCCCTCTCTGTCTCTCTTGCTCTTAAACGAGTACCGTGCACATCTGCATACCTGTTCACATTTAAGGTGTTCAGGGTTGATAATGATATGCTGGTCTAGTCTAAATTCATGCACATAGCATAATCCTGCTGTAAATGGCAACTCTTTTTTGTGCATTAGACATACTCTAATTCTTATTATTGTTCCTTGTAGTTGGTTTTCTTGGTTGAAGCTTTCTTTCCTGTGATGTACAGCTCTGGATATTTTCCCTTCCAACATATAATACGATGTCCTACTTATTTCTCTTGTTGTTTCGCTTTAACTTCCTCTTTCTTTTCCTCTTTCCAGTGCTCAACAAAGAAAAGTGTCATTGACAATGAAGAACTAATTGGGTGTAAAATCAAAGTTTGGTGGCCCTTGGATAAAGAGTAAGTACAGTTTTGTTTGATTGAAAGCCATAATATTTTCAGACAGTTGTCCTGCCACTTCTTTTACCCTATGTGCAATACTTTTTGGTTCTTTAGTTGACATGAACACTTCTTAAAATTCAAGTTAATGCGCTTCTGTTGCTGAGTAAGACATTCTGTGAACATCTCTTAAGTTTTCTTTTCTTTGCTAATTTTCTTTAGACTCTTTCTATCTTTTCCTAGTTTAAGATGCTTCTGTTTGTCATTCTACTTCCGGGTGGTGTTGGGGGATAAGTAGATTTAAAGTTCCATATAGTACTGAGGTTTAGATGATGGGAGTAGGTAAATGCTGTGCTAAAACCTTGCTTTCTGTCCAATGGCATTCTAGAAATCTCTTTTAACTTTGGGATTACATATATGTATTTATGCTGGTCAAATTGGCAGGTTTTATGAAGGTACAGTTAAATCTTATGACCCACTAAAGGGAAAACATGTGGTAAGTTTCTCTCTTCTCTGTATCTGAATTTGTGTATTGGGACTATTTGTGATGCTCATGTCTGGAATATCATCTGTTTGCTTGGTACAGATACTATATGAGGATGGAGATGTTGAAGTACTTCGTTTAGATAAAGAGCGATGGCAGCTTGTTGATCATAAACCTTCAAAGGTCCACTATCTTTAACATTCTTTCCTCAAGCTTCTGGGTTCAAAAACTTTTCCCAGGATGAAATTACTTGATGATTGCCTTTGTAATTTTTCCTCTTTCCGTTTCAGAAGTTGAGCTCTTCTCAACCGGCCTTTTCTGCTGTATGGTAAGTATTGTATGTATTGCAGGATTTTTCTTTTTCTCAATCCTTGCAATGTTAGGATATGTCATAAAAGTTTGTTACTTTAGCACCCATTTCTATATAAACTTATGGGACTACTTGTCCTCCTCTGTGGTGTCATTAGTGGCTTGGTTATGGAATTCGATTTGCATAGAAATCCTTCTCCCCAGTTCATGTCTCATACTTTAAACTGTTTTGCAGGTCACCTTCAAAAAAAAGCAGAAGTTCCAGTGGTTCAAATCCAAAGAAGAAATCAACCAAAATGTTAGTATGAAATGCTCTTATCTCTTGTTGAGCTATTATGTTGCACTTCCTTTCCATTGAATTCCTTATATAATTCTGTCAATTTTTAATATTACAGAGTTAAAGGAATAAGAACTCCGAAGAAAAAACCTAAACAGGTGCCAAAAGAATTGAAAGATAAAGGGGATCCTGATGTATCATTAGACCCTGAGGCTACTGCGGCAACAGAAGAAGGTGAGATAACTGATAATAGAGTATCTTCTTGGGAAGTCAAGTTCTGTAAAAACTCAGGAAGTTAGTTGTCAAAGCATTTAGCTGTACAATTGCTAGGTCAATTTTGTGGATTAGATTTGTAAAAGGTTTTTAATTAAAAGTAATGTGATGTCACTGTTGGTTTATGTTTCCTTTATTTTTTTCAATTCATCATTATGTCTAATTATTTGTTAAGTTCTATGTTGGTGTTGATTCTGCAGTTGCACTTTCAATTGCAATTGGAGTGATTGTCATATGTTTTTGTTCTCTTTTTCCATTCAATACACACTGTTCATTGTATCTTGCAAAGCTAGCATATGGATAATTATGCTTATTGGACCCCCCAAATTCTGGTTTGTTTCCTCCCAGATGAGTCTCAAGGTGAACCCCAGAGGGTGACTGAGGATCTATCAGATTTGGAGGAATCTGTTAAGGAACAATCGGTTTCAAGAGGAGCACAGTTGGATGAAGCAGACAAGAGCCCTAATCATTCAGAGGAGTCTGATGAAGAGACAAAATCCAATTTTAAGACTGAAGTTTCTGAAGATATAGAAAACACAGTGCAAGATGCTAAAAAAAGTGATGCCATAGAGGAGAGAGAAGCGGATGACTTGAGTGAATCCTTGGAAAAGGATGCTAAAAAAGACAATTCAGATTCTGAAGGAAATCAGCAAATGCTCGCAGCTGAGGATTCCCATGCAGAGCCAGAGAAAGTGTCTATAGAATCATCACAGCATTTAGATGAGGAGGATGAAATCTCTGACGATGAGCCGCTTGTACTTGCATCTACCCTTACATTAAGTTCATGCATCGTATTTGATTGCTCCAGACTTTATTTTAAATCATGTTAATTTGTTAATTGCAGAGCAACTGGAAACATAAGGTGAAAAAACCAGCACCAAAGTGAAGGAAGCAAGCAGTTTAGCTACAGGGAAAGCAGTCTCCAGCAGAATGGCGCAAACTGAAGCACTTTGTTAGATATCCGGTCAAGTTGTAGTCAGCAGAGGGAGAAAGAAGACAAAAGGTGATTCAACAATGTAAACATGGTAATAAAATCGTGATGCAATTTCCCTTGATTACTTATGAATGTAAAGTAACATCAGATGACATGCCCCAACCTTGATAGGAACGTTAGTGTCTTGTTGTTGCCCTGCAATACCAATTAGATTATTTAGTGTTCATGGCGGATCTAGTGTAGTTTAGTGCACCATTCTGACCAACTAGGAGATGTGATAAAATAGACGTAGGTGGTGGTTTGTATAGTTGGTAATTGGGGGCAGTGCTTGTATGTGTCAATATGTTGATGCTTGAAACATTTTTTTTGACATCTATCAAAGTGAAAAATGTTTTGTTTGTTTCTTTGTTATTGTGTAGATTGCATTCTCTTTTTTGTTTCTTCCATTTCTTATAGAGAAAGTACTTCAACAGCTGTTGAAAAGTTGAAGAGAAAAACTCTTCCTTGTACCAGAAATGGTAATCCATTGACATGAAGCATGAATACAAGTTTGCTGGTCCTCCATTGCCATATATTACAATATCCTTAACTCTCATATAATCAATATTTCCGTACAAATCCAACATTCCAAATGTTGACAAGTCTAACCATTACAAAAAAGCAAATAGACTAAGTAAAATACTGCTTAGGTTAAATAGTTAAGAAAAAACTACTATTTAATTGAAATATTAAGTTATCTATACAACTAATGAGTCGGTGAGAAAAAATTAGAAGATTTAAGAAAACGGTTTAAATTTTTTTACGTGAGATCTTTTATTCGTATCTTATTATGAAAAAGTGTCGGGAAATATGTAGAAAAGAAAAAGTAGGTTTACTATATAATTATTTGTAGAAAATTCAATTTAAAACAATAATGACTTATTCTATCTTATTATCATGTTGACATTATTTACTAGTCATAGTATATAATATAAGTAAATAATTTTTTTAAAAATTGGACCTAGTAATGAAGTAAGAACAATTCACACGTGCTCGTGTCAAGACGCGGTGGAGACGGGAGACTGTCAAGGGCAAGAAAGAATGAGAAAAGAGAGTGGAAGAAGACCAAAAGACCAAAAGACCAAAACGAGTACGTGTGAACTGAGGTGGTTAACGTTGTCAAGAGACCTCAGTCAAACGATCCCAAAACTGACACGTGTTTGCAAACGAATGTTGGCGTCCGAGCTTACGTCTCATTGCCTGGTGACCTCCTCTTCTTTATAACATTCCGCTGTTGGAACTTGAACTTACTCGCTCGACAAAACAAATTTCCACCCCAAAGCGCTCAACTTTCCGCGAAGCTCTAATCTTTCTTTGCTTTTTGGTAAGTTGTAGATTTTGGTTTTGCTACTTCTATGTGGGTTTCTTTTGTTTTTCTCATCTTTGTTCATTTTGCCTTCTAGTTAGTGTTTTTCGTGGTTCAGTTTTGATTTACTGTTGGTTGGTTTTCCGGATTAGAAGGCCCTGGTGACTGCCATTTTCTTTACTTGACACGATTCTGGATTCTGGTGCTGATTAACGTTTGTGATCTGTTTGCATTCTCTTTTCCTCTTATATATCTCTGTCTGTTTAGTTAGCTACTCGCTCTTTTCCTCTAATCAACCCCACACTGTTTTGTTTATGCATGCAAGTAAATTTACCTGAAGTTGTTTTTGGTATGACCATTTACATAAGTTGCAGAAAAATAACGGAGAATGATGGTGTGGCTACGAGCTGCTTATGTTGAATGTGTTCTTTAATAGGATGTTATCTAAAGTGTATTTCTTTAAGTTGGTGAAATCTCTGTTAAAACCTATATTGCACCTTCATTTAATTCCTTCCACTCTGTAATCAGATGAATTTATTTTACTCAAGTAATGTTTGGGTGATAATGTCAAATCTCTTGCCATGCAATTGCTGTTTATCTGCAATTTAGTAACTGTCAAGATGATCATCTTATTGAAGTCTTGGAATTCTTCTACTTTTCTTTGCAGTGGCTTTCGTTGTTTGTGCTGTTACTTTGATAGGCGTGTTGTATGGCAGAGCAGTTAGGGTTGCTAAAAGTCACAATTGTGCAAGGAAAGAGATTGGTAATCCGGGACTTTAAGAGCAGTGATCCTTATGTAGTTGTCAAACTTGGCAACCAGGTGATTCCAGGATTTATCATTCTTCTTATAGCATTGGTTTTTCGGGTCAAAATTGTTATTTCTATGATTGTGTTGAACGGCTTTTTCTTTGAATGTTACCCTGAATGGTATTTGCTTTCACAGACAGCTAAGACCAAGGTTATCAATAGTTGTCTTAATCCAGTTTGGAATGAAGAGCTAAGTTTCTTCCTGACTGAACCTGCTGGTGTTCTAAGCTTGGTAAGATTGAAGCTTCTGAAATATATTTCTACCGGCAATTGAATTTTTGGAGTTAAATTTCAAAAACCATTTGAATATGATATGTGGACAAGTGCTTTCGCTCTTCACATTCTCTTGGCTTTGACCTAGGAGGAGATTGGTTGAATGGAATATGTCTACTAGGAATTTTTGTATGATCTATAGGTAAATTAGTGGTTTAAATGAGGAGTTTATATCCCTGTTTGATTTCATTACAGGATGATCGTAGGTCTCTGTCTGTGGTTTTATTTTTGATCAAGTATGGCAACTTTATGCAGGTTGGGTGAACTAATAGTTTGGGGTTACTGGTATTAAGTAAATTGTGGTAGTGCCCCTTCAAAAGTTAAATACTTTTAATGTGGATTTGGCTGTTTATTTAGTAGTATCACTTGATAAAAGATTTGATGAACAGATCTGATGCCCAACTATCTGTTTCAACAGGAGGTGTTTGACAAAGACAGATTCAAGGCTGACGATAAGATGGGACATGCTTCCCTCAACCTTCAGCCAATTGTCTCTGCTGCGAGACTGAAACAGATTCTGCACGTATCAGGAGGTGAGACTTTATTGAGGAAGGTTGTTCCAGATATCGATAACTGTCTTGCAACTGAAAGTTGCATTAGTTGTATAGATGGAGAGGTGGTGCAAAGTGTATGGTTGAGGCTCCGTGCGGTTAAATCTGGAGATATAGAACTTAAGGTTAAGTTAATCAATCCTCCTGTTACTCATAAAGGATAGTGAAGAATGCATGAGTACTCTAGGAATATTTTTGTAACAATCACAAGGATGCGAAATGAGTTCAGATTATCCTTCAGGTGTGTGTCTAATAGATGTTGTTCAATGTAGTGTAGCAGAGGTCAGTGTAAGGCAATGTTGCATCAAATGTCAACTGCAACTGGAAATGAAACACATTGTCATTCTCTTCTACTTCTATCATGTTGTTTTTCCTCTTTTGGATAGCGTATCAGTATTTTACCAGTATTTAGCCCAGTGGAGCCAGAGGAACAAATTTCGAGGTTGATCCATAACAAAGCATCACAAATAAGCTTCAAGAGACCTGTTTACTACCTTTGTTTGCTTGTCAGATTCTAGATGGTAAGAAGAGCTCATATGTAGTTTGGTTTCCTGCCAAAAATTGCTCATGAACAAGGGATCTCAGTCACTCAAAATGGAATTGGATATGTCATGGAGACAGATTATCACTTTACCAAACAATTCCAACTATTATTTTCCTGAACATGGATGTTTGAGCATAATAAAATGAGCACGCTTGGATAGCCTGTTGAGATAAGGGGATAACATCTTATCCCCTATACGTAGCTAGACCCACGATAAAGTCCATGGAGACCTGTGCTCAAATAGCTTCAAGAATTTCTAAAGGCTGTAACAAGTCTCCTGGCGTCAATGAACTGGATTTGCATCATTGACAAATGAGAGAAAAGTTCAACTTTTTCTATTATTATGTGCCTACTTTGTTCCATAAGCATTTATCTATCCAATTTCTCTTAATCCCATATATTGAATGGATGGACGTTCATAAAACAGAGTAGGTACAGGATAACGAGAACATGACAAATAGAGCATTCTGTACATACTCTTGTACATCTAAAGTAGGATCATGCTGCAAATCTTGCATGGCCTGCCGGAAGTGGGATCTTTGTCGACTTCTTGCTGTAGTATATGGTTGTCCCTCCATTTTGGACATGAAAGCTACAATTTTACTTCTTCTTCCTCCACCACCCCAGACAAAGCATCACCAACCCGATTCATTTTGACTGTTTGTAATAAATTATCATCATCATCACATCTAATCCAAAATTTCGAATTGAAGCGAGATTTGGAAAGTTCTGATGGTACGCAGTCTTATTTTTACATAATAAAGAGGTTGTTTTCGATAGACCTACATGTAAATATGACATAAAGATATGATAAAAAAGTCAAATAAATATAAAAGATGTAAAATAAAATAAAAAGGCAATAAATAAATAAAATAGAATAATAACAATTTCAGACAAAAAAAATTAATAAAGAAAAAAAGAAAAAAGAAAAATCTTCGTTATATGATACAAGTTTAGAAAAAAAGTTATTAAAGAAATAGTAGGCAAATATTCCTGATATTTTGCAAAGTTCTGCTTATACCTGATATGCGGTAAAATTCTTATCACCATTTTTCGAATTATGCGTGGGGACTATGCTATCCTACTATTCCGATTGCCGCACATGCATCCATCCTCCCCTTCCGTTAACATTGTGCTTTTTCTTTTTCTTTTGGAAGAGGAGCTCCATAACTTAAAATCTGATCATGAGCGTGA
>JANPWT010000245.1:5399726-5411439 GCA_024678245.1 Erythroxylum densum
GAGTTTCCCTTAGATTTTTATCTTTTGAAAGGATCGAAACGTTTTATTTGTGTTAGAGAACGATATATTTTATTGTTAACCGATCAAATGAGACTGAAGTTCTAAAAAATTAGACTGGAAGTTAAACTGATTAGATGAAAAGTTTAATCGATATCAGATCGTCACAAAACAGGTTAAAGATTGAATAAAATTAAAAAATTTGAAATATAAGTTAAAGAGGTTATTCTTATCTATCAAAAAATTAGAAGTTCAATTGAAAAAAGAAATTATTAAATAAAAATTAATTAATTAATTTTAGTTTATAAGAACTTATTAATTAATAAAAATTGATCGATTTATTAATAAATTGATCAATTTTTAACAACAATAGTTAATATATCGAACTAAAAAGTTAAAAACCTAACTGAAAAGTTAGACATTTGATGATTTTTACGGTTTAAACTGATCAAATTAGTTAAAATTTTTAATTATTAGT
Source organism: Erythroxylum densum (assembly GCA_024678245.1). Classification (NCBI taxonomy): domain Eukaryota; kingdom Viridiplantae; phylum Streptophyta; class Magnoliopsida; order Malpighiales; family Erythroxylaceae; genus Erythroxylum; species Erythroxylum densum. The sequence continues at coordinate 5,400,202 of JANPWT010000245.1, forward strand.
GTCATTTTAAAATGGTAAAAATACATTTTGATTAAAGGCGAAAAAAGAAACTCATCATAATCATTTGTGTTGCAAAGCATTTCTAAGTCAAGGAAATTCTTGTATAAATAACGATACATTCCATTTTATTAAACATTTTGATATCGATTTATCCTAATCGATCGTTATGATATAAGATGGATTAAACCTTATATCTATAGATTCATGTAGTCTTATATCGTATGTGGTTGATGTGAGGGTTTGCAATCTCCTTAAAATGGATTAACCCCAAAAAAACATAACCAATCAAACATACAACTACAGTTGCAATAGTCTGTTAAATGAGCAAAAAGCATAAAAGTTCATACAAGGCAATCAACAATCTTAATGTCCGGCACAAATGATGGTAGTCTCCTATTTAGTCAAATGCTTCTCATGCAATCATATACTTTTTCTTCACTACAACATGAGATTATTAGCAGTAAGTTTATACTTTATGATACATTGAAAATTGCAGTTTAGACTAAGATATCGATAATGATATTTATTTTGCAAACCAAGTGTCTATAATTTAATTGCATTATCTTACTAAATGAGTCTAATTAGTAACTTTCATATCCACAAAAATTAAAAAAAAGACAACTAATATATAATTAGGGATAGCCAATTAGGGAAGTTCCACAAAAGTAGAAGATGATTCTAATTGATTGTAATTTTATCGTGATAAATTTTAATGCAGAAGGCTTTCCGTTTTGTAAGAGTTAGGGATGATCATTGATTATTATTCGTAAACTCCTTTTTACAATTTACAAAAAGACTTATTAGCTGTTAAATGGAGAAAGAATTAAGGGTAAATATTTTAATATATCAATTCATTTCTATATAGCAACAAACAAATCCAACCCTAGGCAAATGTAAGCGGCACCTGCTCAGGGCCCAATTTTATGAAGAATAAATAAGCAATAAAAAGGATCTTATTTTATTTCATTTTGTTCTTTATGAAAGTCTTAATTTTTATAAATAGCAACAAAATGGTTCCTATTTTATCTCTTTTATTCTTTATAAGAATCCATTCTTGATTATTATAAAGAAAAAACGATAAAATAGGAATTTTTTTTATTTGTTTAGGGCCTATAAAACGTCAAGACGTGGCAACAAATTGAACCTCTTGTTAGCATTTTTCATGAGAAAAAATTGAAAAAAAATACATTACCCCATGGATTAAATTGAATGCAGAAGATTCACTGAAACTCAGTTGCCTAATTTTCAGAAGTTAGGGCACTTGTTTGTAAATAAAAAGTTTACAACAAAAGATGTGTCTGAGACTCAGTCATGAGATGAGATGCCTCCTGACTTAGAATCCAGATGGTGACCATATATTGTAACCTTTTTCACAAGAAGTAGATAACCCAACTAACTTTAAACTGTACCTATAAAGAAAACTGCAGACAGTACCTGAAAAGAATATCTTTTTCACAAAATTGTCATCTTACTTGTGTGGAAGGTCTGATTTCCTTTCTTTTCACATGAAACATTAACCAACATATGTCTATTGATATTTATTATTATTTAGACTAATTTCTTTATCTTTTCAATTTTCCATGGCAGAAGAAAAAGAACCAACCTGTTTGAAGGGCAAAGAGGTTTTTCTAAGAGATGTATGACAAAGAAACACCTTATAACTAGTTTAGATCATTCGGGTCAAATTTTCTATATTCATAATTCTGTACCAATTCTGTTTCACATAATCTTATTCATATTTTTTTTAAATTTTATATATTTATATGAATGAGATCGTATAAAATAAAATTGATGTAAAATTATGGGTAGGACCAGATTATTTGTTCCTGTTATTATGTTGAAAAATGAAAGACACAAAATAACGGAAAATCAGAACTGAAGTGTGATATAGACACCTTTAGTTTTGCTACAAATAACCAATGAAATTATTAGACTTATTTTATTTTATTTTTAATAGAAAGATTGCAACTTTATAGCTTTACTTTGACTCCTCTCTCTCCGCCCCGCTCTCTACATTTGATAGCCCCACCAGAACTAGAGGCTCAGTTCATCTTTTATACTCTCTCTCTCTTAATCTCTGCTTGTTTTGGCCTTTATCCTTTCTCTAGACAAGGGTTATTTGGCTGCAGGAAGCTCTCTTTCTACAGTGCCTCTCTCCCCCTTTTCACTGCAAAAGCAAAGGTTTCTTCAAGTTCCTGATCCTTCAAGTTAGGTGCTTTTTTTACCCTTCATTGTTTGCAATTTTTCCCCTCATGGTCCCGCTTTTTTGCGTCTGGATCTCTTCTGTTTGTTTGGATCTATGGTGGGTTTGGCTTAAAGCACTGATTTTTATTATCAAGATCCGGTTTTTACTGAATTAGCCTTCGATCATGTTCTGTACTTCTCTTACTGGAGCGCTCCGTGTTCAAAATCGACTTGATTGACTAATTCTTTACTCTCTTTTTTTTCTGGTGGTTCTTGGAATGCTCATCTTGGTTTTATTTTACGGTTTTCAATTGTGTTAGGTGGTTCCGATTTAAATCTTCTTCTTTTACTTGTTTCAAGGTTTCAGATTCAGTTGGTTGGTTATGGCTTGCAGATTCTCCTCTCTGTTTTTTTTTTTCCTGTGGCACCATTTGATCAATATTTGCATGCAGTTCTGTTGCTAAACTGTTCTCTCGTGAAAAGCAAATTTTTGATCTGAAATTATGTACCATATTGTGCTATTGTATCGTCTTCAAAGTTTGTGTTTTCGACTTTTCAGAACAAGCCGAAGTTCTTGTCAACTAATTACCGTTGTTTCTTTGAGATATATGATGACTATATGGTCTGTATTGCTTATTGACTAAGTAGTGTTGTCTTATCTCACGTTATGTTCTAGTGTGAAGTGCATATTATATGTGTTCATGCTATTTTTAGATTTAAATTACTGTCCTTTTGTATCACTGAATGAGGATGCATTACATACTTGATGTCTTGAACTTATTATTATATATTTAACAGATTTTCTTACCGTCTACATCATTGGGTGGAGGCGCAAGTTGGGCTGCCAAAAGATGATCCCAAATGGTTATTGGTGGCAGCAGATTCATTCACTCTGATGTAATTTTGCAACATAGTTTGTCATCTAATGGCCTCGAAAACTGGTAGCAAAACCTCCCTGAAGCTGCAGCAGACAACAGCTAGCATTCAGAAATTAGAGATTAATGATTCAAAACCTTTTCCTTCACAAGTTTCTAAACTGGAAAGGCTTGAGCAAATTGATGAGCAAGGTCCAAGGTTTGTGGATAACACATCAAAAAAGGTTGTATTAGCAGCCTCTGAAACTAAACAGATACCAAATTCTCGTAGGAAAGGGCTTACCGATTCTTTAAGTAGTAAGTTAGAATCGAGTTCCTCTGTACCTACTACTGAGGAAGCATCAACAAAGGTAGAATCAACCATTAATGAAACCAGAGGTTCACAGGATAATTCTGCTGACCAAGAAAAGGAAATTTCTGGCATTGGAAGCGTTAAAAACAGTTCTGTATCTGCCAAAGTTAGTGATGGAACTAACAGTCTTGCTAAGACTAGTGGAAGTACAAAGATTAGTGATCGTGTAGATTATGTGGAAAGTGGTAAGAGTAGCATGCATAGAGGAAGCACAAGCAGTGATATCAGTGATGAGAGCACTTGCAGCAGTTTTAGTAGTGGTATAAGCAAACCTCACAAAGCAAATGACTTAAGATGGGAAGCCATTCAAGCTGTTAGATCAAAGGATGGAGTTATGGGTTTGAGTCATTTTAGACTGCTCAAGAGGTTGGGTTGTGGGGATATTGGGAGTGTTTACTTGTCAGAGTTGAGTGGAACTAAGTGTTATTTTGCAATGAAGGTTATGGACAAAGGCTCTCTTGCCAGTCGTAAGAAGCTGCTTCGAGCTCAAACAGAACGAGAAATACTGCAATCTCTTGACCATCCATTCCTTCCAACACTCTACAGCCACTTTGAAACAGACAAGTTCTCTTGTTTGGTGATGGAGTTCTGCCCTGGAGGAGATTTGCACACTCTTCGACAGAGGCAGCCAGGGAAATATTTTCCTGAACAAGCAGTGAAGTATAATATCTGAACTTTATAATAATTTTTTGTTTTTTACAATCTATTGTCTATACTTGTTCGTAGTTATCATTGCAACTATATTTAGGTCATTATTTGGTAACACATTTACTTGACTTAGTCTTTTATGTTTGATATGTTCTGATTTGAAAAGTTGGCCTTATTATGACATCATAAATCTCACATGGTCTATCATGTTTGCAAACAATTTAGTCTAGATAGGAAAAGGTGCCTATTGGAGCATAAGGTCATGGAACTTTTAATACGGAAAAGTGAGATCACCCTGATCTATATTTAAGAATAAGTGGATCATATCTTATATAATCTTTAAATTTATTTTTCTATGAGCTGGGCGATAATTGAGTTATGAGAAGCAGTTGCAGAACTCTCTCTAAAAGGAAACTGAATTTTGTCTCTTGGATTGTGCAAGTTCACATTTAAGATATCCTTGAGTTCTGACTTTTAGGATATAATTTGAGCTGGGTTCGATCCATGCTCTATATCTTGTGATTTCTTCTCTGAGTGTTGCAGACTTGGAGATAAATATACTCTTTGATCCTGATTAACGCATTATTGAATGCCTGATATGTCGCATATTTCTTATTGTTTACACTATATCTTTTAGCATGTATCCATATTTTGTTCTAGGTATGCGTTAGTTCATGATTCATGGTTTTTCTTCAATATATACCTACAACTGGTTTTCCTAAACATGAAATACTTTGTCTGCAAACTGGTAAAGCATGTGCTCGTATGTGTTATGGCTTTATATGGATATACTTCTATTATAATCATGAGCCATTTTTTGAAGTTAATGCATCCTTTGTGTGTTGGATGCCTTTGCTTTACTTCTTATTCATCCTTGCATGCTCCTTAAGAATTGCATTACATTTTAATTCATATAATTTAATTCTATGGCTGGTGATTGTGAAAGAATACCCCACCTTCCTTCATTGATCTTTTTCTCTTTTAATTTGTATCAGTAAAATGTTATATTTGTACTACTGTGCCTAAGAGTTGCTGCGTCTTCTGTTTGTTCTGAGAAAACAAGGTAGCAAAAATACCTTTAAACTTTGCATCATCTAATAAACAATAAGGATGAGAATAGGGGTGAAAATGAATGTGTAGCTTTTCCTTCATCATGTCTTTTTGAACTTTTAGGAGGAAAGACTTACAAGGTTCTTGTTTCAACTATTAGTTTGAAAGACACGGCTCTCGCATCCCTAGTAGATAGCCATCAGATTTTTGTCCCGACTTCACTTAATTGTTGTTTATAAAATGGCTTGGAAGAAAAAGCGGAAGGGATCAGCTCATTGTCGTAGAAAGTAACAAGTGGATGATCATGATTTACCTGTCATTGGGCTCTGATTAGTAATCGCTACAAAAGATGTTGAGGTTTGCTATTTCCTGGTGTTGTTTGGAGAGATTGGAAGTGCTATTAGCATCAAAAGAGAAGGGTAAACTTGACTAAAATCTGAATGCCTTCAAATCTTGTAGACTGTAAGGATAGAAAATTTTATTCTTCTTTTGTTCAATCCTCATTCTTTTTGGTTGTCAATGACTAGGTGTTCACAAAATGATATTCTTTCTGGATGATACCTTTGAATTCAATACTTGTACTTTCCATGGGTATTGCTGTGATATTGTTAACTAATGAGATACTGAGCTGTGGCACATTCCTAATCTCATAGTTGATTACTTTAGGAGCTAAAACTTGTAACTGGACATATTCTGAATGTATAAGCACTTGAATGGTTGAGAATGAATTGTTCTCCTTTGTTATAAATGGCAGGTTTTATGTAGCTGAGGTGCTACTTGCTTTGGAGTACTTGCATATGTTAGGAATTATATATCGGGACCTTAAGCCAGAAAATGTGCTTGTCAGGGAAGATGGGCATATAATGCTCTCTGACTTTGATCTTTCTCTTCGTTGTACCGTGAGCCCAACTCTTGTCAAAACTTCATCCATTGAGTCTGAGCCGTTAAGAAAGAATTCTGTTAACTGTGTTCAGCCTGCTTGTATTGAGCCTTCATGCATCCAGCCATCTTGTGTTGCTCCCACAACATGCTTCTCACCACGTCTTTTTTCTAGCAAGTCCAAGAAGGAAAGAAAGCCCAAAATTGAACTTGGGAATCAAGTCAGTCCATTACCTGAGCTCATAGCAGAGCCAACCGAAGCCAGATCTATGTCATTTGTTGGGACACACGAGTATTTGGCCCCTGAGATTATCAAAGGTGAAGGTCATGGAAGTGCTGTAGATTGGTGGACTTTTGGAATCTTTCTCTATGAACTGTTGTTCGGTAAAACACCTTTCAAAGGATCAGGCAATCGCGCAACATTATTCAATGTTGTTGGTCAGCCTCTTCGGTTTCCAGAATCACCAGTTGTCAGTTTTGCAGCAAGGGATCTCATAAGGGGTTTACTTGTTAAAGAACCACAACACCGATTGGCATATAAACGAGGGGCAACTGAAATTAAGCAGCATCCTTTCTTTGAAGGTGTGAATTGGGCGTTAATACGATGCGCTACCCCTCCTGAGATACCGAAGCCAGTAGAAATTGAGCGAATACCAGCTCCAGCATCAACCAGTGAAAAGGCAGCAGTTGCAGCTGGTGTTCATTCTGATCAGAAAGGTTCCAATAACTATCTGGAGTTTGATTTCTTTTAGAAGGGTAATGATTGCATACTGCAATTGCTTATATTTAAGGGGTAACTGTTCTGAACATCTCAGGGGTTGCTGGTGATGAGGATAAAAGTCATGTTTTTTGGTGTTCTTGACAAATGATAAGGAAATGTATCATGTTGTTGCCTGTTAGTAGTTCCAAACCTGTAATGCATAAAATTATTCTTGGATTCTTGTCATCAAGGGGAATCTACATTCCTCTTTACAGTACTTTTCTTTCTGAGAGGATTACTTCTGTACAGAACTACAGGTGACGTTAGAGCACAGTACAGCACAGTACTTTATATAATCCAAGTAGGTACTGTTGCAAATCGTGTAGTAGGTTGAATGGATTACCAAAGAGCAATTCAGCTAAAACATTACCAAAATTAAGCTCGGTCAATTACATTGTAAAGTACTCGTTATATCTGTCTCTGGTATGGATAAATTGTGGTAGGATTACCTGTGACACCTCAACAAGTGCTTGGGCCGATAAACCTTACCTAATGGAAAGATTCTTGGAGAGGTGACAAAGCCTTATACTTTTTCACTGTAAAACTAATAAACCCGAAAAAGATGATAATTTTTGACTACGAGTTTTCGTTCTTAATTTGAATTTGAATGATTTTCTAATCTAATTAAGTGTTTTCTTTGACAAGCTAATCTAATTATTAAGTGTTAAAAATATATTAGTGCATGAAAATCTTCCTTTGGGAGTTCTTCAAGCTTTAGCAGATGAATCACCTTAATATTATTCTATAGAATCTTACATGAGAGTTTTATCTCATACGGTTTCTCGTTCAATTCTTTCGAAGTTATTGGTTCATTTTTCTTGTTCAGGAAGCTCCTCTCTTCTTCTACTCCTAAAAGGTTGAAGGAAGATAGCGTATCGAATTATTCATAAGGGTTAACTTAATCTTCTTTTTTAGGGATCAGAAATCAGACCATTTGTACTTACTTCAACAAGCGAAGGGTGAGCCTTTTCGAACAGTGCATTTCAAGGCATGAAGGGGAGGAGAAGGGATTTCATAATTGAGGTTTAGAATAAGACGACCTTTTCAATTTTTGTTTTCATTTTGAAAGAGAAATAAGAACGAGGGATGTTAAATTTTTTATCATAGCTATTTTTTGCAGGACTTCCCCCACAGTGTCTTCACTGCAGTAGATTTAACCATCAAGCTTGGGATGGATTGATGTGGTTCCTCGACTTACATGTGTTAAGCATGCTGCTGGCATTCATCTTGCACGAAGATCAAACTTTCCATAAAATTCTTAGTTGCATTACTTATAGCTTTCTTGCTTATAAATAAAGCAGACTCAAAATTGTATTTAATTTTAAGGCATAACTTGTATCTACAAGCTTCGTATTCTCTTAAGAGTTTGCTCCAAGCAATATAGCCATTTTCTTGTTCCATGACTAAAATGAACTCAGCGTCTGTTCCAAATTATTAAGAAAGTATAATCCAAGCTTAGATTGTCCTATAAATCAATTTTGGAAATCTACATAATTTGCAGAGTAGATGAAAGATTTTCAAGACTCAGTAGAGTGAAGGTTTTATTATATTTTCACTTACCTTCTATGAAGGAGATTCTGTGTTCCCTTACATATAGATTTTTACTTTACAAAATTAAAAGTGTATCACACGCACTTTCTTTCTGTGAATATGAAGTTCAAATCTTCAGTCCCAACAATCTCCCGACTAAGCCGTTCCCAGGATTGAGTGCTTCTTAAAGTTTACATTACCCGAGGAGATTTGAAGCACATGCAAGCAAAAGAATCATTGGAAGTGGGCTGTTGTTGCTTTAACTGGGACATATGCTTGGGACTATTATGATTGGCAAGTGGTGAGGCAAGTCCACTCATTATCCCATCATCCACTTCCTTCCCATCGCATATTATCTTAATCTCAAAAAACTCTGGTGCATTCTGCAGTACCTGATCGACTACTCCATTTCCTTTCTTAGCCCTCAATTTCCTAATCGATTGTTGCAAGTTTGAGGGACTATGTTAGTGATTGAAAGCAATGAGAGCACAAGTGTCTATTCAGAAAACAGGAGTTGTCTTGATGCAAAACAATTGAGATGACTATTTACATGTTAATGGATTAGCTTGCAATCCTGGAAGCCACATATTAAAGTTATTAATGGGTATATTTTGAACAGACCTTAGATTGGACTTGGTGGTTCCAAGCACTAGCTTCCTCATGTTGAGAATGGGAATGAGATCTAGGATAGCTTTTGCAACCATGTCACTCTCAATTAAAATGGTGTCCACCTTAACCTGTTTCATTATGGGTTACATGGATCAGATTCAGTTGCATACAGACTTGCAATCTAAATGCATGCAAGAACCTCCTTCTTCTAACAAAATCTTTATGAATGGGATTAAAAATGTGTAAGATTTTGTGGGTACCTTGGATGCAGAACATAAGTTGAGGAACTTCTGAAGGAGTTCTCTCCTCTTGCCTCTTTCTTGTACCATGTAACTCTGCAACTGTTGAGGACTCACTTGACTCTTGGGAAGCTTGCCCACTGTTCATAGGCACAAACCTCAATCCAATATTCCACTTTGGTATTTAAACATATCCTAATTATGAATCAATGTCTTAACTATGAATCAATGTCTCTATCTTTTATAGATCAAAAATATATAACCTAAAATTTATAAAATAAAAAATTTTAATTAACATGTTCTACTTCTAACACTAAAATAACACCTTTTTTTTTGTTGGATGCAAACACAAAACACCTGTAAATACATGATTAGTTAATATGGCCATCAATTTTCTACTGTACTATACATTTCACAATGAAATTAAGCACATAAAGAGGACCCAAAATACACAAAACTCTTAAAGTGCTGATATCATGTAATTATCATATATTGGTAAAATTAGTTTGATTCGATTGAACCTTATCTAAAGTCAATGAATCAAGTATCAAATCTCGTCTTAGTTTTGGTATTAATATAGTACAATGTTGATATTATTAAATACTGAACACCATTATAAACAATGTTTTAAAATTACAAAATACTCTCTCAATTTTATATAATTAAAATTTAGTCATTTGTTATAAAATTTATCTTTTATAAAATACAACTCGTGAAATTTTTAAAGTACTTTAATATTAACAACAAGTTCAATAATTAATATATTAATTGGAATTTTTATTAGTAGTTTACATTAAATAATCAAATTGTTATTATTTATTTAGTTGTGAATATGCAAAAAGTTTTCTTTCATGAAGTGAAGACAACTGAAATGACTGTAAATAGAAATAGAAGACAACTGAAAAGCAAATGTCAAGTGAACTTTAGATAAACGATGATAGAATTAGAAGTGAAGATATATTAAACATCAGAGGCCTTTGAAAAATCAAATATATTAGGTTCTTTTCGTACATGAAGAAGATATGATTAGGACTATGATTAGGAGTTTTAGGAGATTAAGAATCCTAAATGATTCATCTGATTACACGGTAGTATCATCAAGGGAGGTGCTATGTTTAACAGACATAATTGTTTTTTCACTCATCTTACTTGAGTTTATACCATTCCGGATAGCCATACTTTTTCTAGTAAACATCGACCGTATATGTATTCTTATAATGGCGGGTGTAAACTGGAGATTAAAACTTAGAGTTTAGGCGCAGGTAAGTTGATAAGGGATTTTCCTAACTTAAGTAAGGTCGTGATTCGAACCCCTCTCATGTATGCAGTCGTTTAAAACTTAAAGCTAGAGTTTTACCTCCCGCAAGGGACCTATCCGGTTAGAGCAGGGATTAGTCTGGGTGTAGATGACTGAAAGATGTCTTTCTATAGTTGAGACCCGCTTAAGATATTTCATGGGCAACCCAAAAAAAAACATAGATATAGATAAGGGATATTCAACTTCTAATATGATTCGGTGAGGAAGGTATTCCCCACGTTTGAAGATAGCAGGCCACTTTCTTGGCAGTTATTATGATTATTAATTAGTTTAGAAATTTATACATTTTGCATTTTCTTAAAGTTTCATATTAAAATATTTATTTTTATGCTTCAAAAAAACTTTTCTCCAACCTTATATTACATTTTAATTTAATTATTTAAGTTGTACTAAATCTTAAGGTTATTATATTCATATTTGATAATTATAAGTGCAAAAAGTCGCTAATTAATTACTTTTGTTAACGGAAGATAGCCATTTATTGTGAATTCTTTTCAATTATTTATCATGGAACATTTGTTAATTTCCTGTGTTTATGTAAATAGGTGATTGGTTCAATTCATAGTAGCAACAGTCTCACAAACATTTGCTTATACACTTTATACATATGTTTGACTAACTGAATTATAATGTGGTCATGTATTTGAATAAAAATGGGATATGTGTTACTATATGTTAAATGAAAAGATGTGAATTATGTGTTTACATGTGTTGATATTGTAAGTGTAAGTCGTGTACAAGTCGACTTGTACAATGAGTAAGTCGACTTACACGCATTCAGCACCGATAAGTCG
>JANPWT010000245.1:5450903-5475150 GCA_024678245.1 Erythroxylum densum
CCTCAATTCTCATTAAATCATAATCAAATCTAATTATCTCATAATTTCACAATTCATATCATAATCACAATCAAAAGCCGGGAAGTTGTCATGAATGCAAGTACCTAACAGTGCATGTGCCAAATGACATCAATCCTCTACAATTAGAGGCCAAATGAATGTTTAGTCGATATTATGCGGTAAAATCCTATCCCGTCCCAATTTACCAATATAACCTTCTCATCGGTGACGGGATGTTACACTTTCTCTCTTAAATCATGACTTAAGCCATGTTTAATTTATTATTTATTTTTTTGATGTTATACATTTTAGGACTATAATGTATTTGAGTTATGAATAGTTGAACTTGCCTAATTTTAATTAGATTGATGTTTTATTCCAATTTTATTTGTATTATTTCATTTTATGACTAATGTTTGTGCTTGCCTGATCAAGAATTACATAAATTATTATTCAATTCTAGACCAAAAATAAATAACTGAAATATCATATTATTGTCATAAGATAGATATATTTATGAAATTGTATGTACTATTATGAATTTCTTAGCTTAATGAATTTTGTAAGTATTTTATAGTTATCACAAGGAGTAGTCGTTAATTGATTATACTAGATGAGTCAAGTGAGATTAATCTTGGTGAAACCTGAAGTAATAGATTTGTTTAATATGACATTTTTGTTTTTAATTATTTTAAAAATATTTTTATTCAATTACTTCTTTTTATTATTCAATTTTTTTCAGTTAGATTACTTTTTATAATTAATAAACACAATCTTTACAATATTGTGTTATTTGTTTGAGATAACGTATACTTACGTTAAAAAGTTTACAATAAGTTTTTGGCATTGTTATAAAAGACTTTTAGCTACGATTATGAAAAATGTAGCTAAAAATTTGACTTTAGCTATGATTTTCAGCTATGATTTTCAAATCATTGCTAAAAAAAGCTTATTCAATAGGTGACTTTGTTGTATTGTTTAGCTACAATTTTGAAAATTATCACCAAAGCTTTTGGTGACGATTTTCAAAATCGTCACAAAACATTGACCATTAATTACTTTTTTTTTACCACGATTTGGAATTAGGCCAAAGATTGACCTTTAGCTATGATTTTCAAATCGTAGGCCAAAAGCTTATTTGTTATAGTAACTAAACATTATAGTTTAAGACAAAATTTATCCAGTCATTGCTTAATTTTTGGTTATAGAATAAATACTTTAACATTTATTATTTATACATCTATTGATTAATTATAGTTGTTTTTGTCTTTCCTTTGTTTGCCTGCCTTTGTGGATATTTTAAAACTAATTTTTTTCTAAATTGAAATATAATAATAAATCCAAATAAAAACAACAATACCATACAGATTAGAATTACAACAATAAACAATAATACCTTCTAATATAAATATTTAATCAAGCATTACAATTTATGTTTAAATTTAATATATAGGGGGGCCATAATCGTAGATATTTGAAACATATAAAATTTTACTAGTGCACTGTTGGAAACAGTCGAAAAGAAGAAAATATTGAAGAGTTAAGATCATGCACATGCAACGTCCCTTTACCTACTTGCTAGAATATAAGTTCACCTAATTTTTGTTCCGTCAAATCAAAAAAGGAAAGGAAAGCCACCTTATTACTCATTAGACGATGCTTAAACCACAAGGTTACCTAGTTGCAGCCAGTAATCTTCTATCCTTTCCTTCTTTTTAATCTTGTACGAACTGTGGTTACCTAATTGTAGCCAGCAATCTTCTCCTTTCCTTCATGGTTACCTTATTGTAGCCAGTAATTTTCTCCTTTCCTTCAATCTAATCTTGTACGAACTGTCGTTACCTAATTGGAGCTAGTAACCTTCTTTTCTCGTCCATTCTAATCTTGCTGCATGAAATTAACTGTGGGTAGTCAAGCCATTACGTAACTAACAAAAAACGACATTCTAACAGGAACAGAAAAAACTGTGGAACTCGAGACAAGGACATGTAAGGAAACAGAAAAACTATCATACATGTCAGTGATATCTCTATGGTACTTTTTTATAATTAAAATTGATTAGTTGTAATAAGCTACGACCAGAATGAAGAGTATATACAGCTTGTTGATAAAGATGAGGGCGTAATTAACCTTCTTGTAAGACCTATTTGAATAAAGATGAGTGCATAATTAACCTTCTTGTAAAGCCAAAGCTAGCAAGTGTAAGAACGATGCATAGCTTGCCGATCATTTTGGAGAAGAGATCACAAAATTCTTCAGTTTCCAAATGAAATTGCATTGCATCTTGGGTTTTGAGAAGTTTTCAGCAATCTATTAAGAATTCAATTTATCAGTATTTGGTATGTGTCATCATCATTCTACGTATGGCAGCTTCTGGTTAGAAACGATGAAGTCCATTAAACCCATTGTTTATTACTTTAGATCTCTATGCAATATAAATATGAGGAGGCCAAGGAACTAACTTGTAGGAAAAAAGTAATTGATTTAGTTGATAAATTTTATATCGCTTTTCAGTATGTTTGGTGGAGGAATTACGACAGAGAATAATACTCCAAGGCATGCATCATCTATAAATATTCTGTCCCATAATAGATTTCTCATCCCTCAACCAATAACAACTAAGCAAGCTCTCATGTTTTAGAGCAAAGCAAAAAGATGAGAAGTGTTCATTTCGTTGCTGTAGCAATCCTCTTGACTTTGGCTTCTTCGCTGATCAATGCCTATGACCCCAGTCCCCTTCAGGACTTCTGTGTAGCCATTAAGGAGTCTGATGGTACTTTGCTAGCTACATATTATGTTCCCTTTTCCCTAGTAGCATGCATTTGTTTTAAACCCTACTATATAATATATAAAGTAACTGCCATTGTTATACCATTCTTTGTCACGGTTACTTATCATGAAACATATATTTCATGCAGTATTTGTGAATGGGAAGTTCTGCAAGGATCCAAAGCTCGTGGAGGCAGAAGATTTCTTCTTTTCAGGGCTCAACGTTCCAAGAAACACTGAGAACAATGTTGGATTAAATGTGACTCTGCTAAACGTGGATCAAATACCAGGTCTAAACACTCTTGGCATATCTCTGGCTCGTATAGATTATGCACCAAATGGTGGGTTAAACCCTCCCCACACACACCCTCGTGGCACAGAAATCCTACTAGTCATGGAGGGCGAACTCTTTGTTGGTTTTGTCACATCCAACCCAGATAATCGCTTTATATCCAAAGTCCTGAAAGCAGGAGATGTGTTTGTGTTTCCAATTGGACTCATTCACTTCCAGGTGAATATTGCTGAGACCAGTGCAGTTGCTATTGTTGGTTTGAGCAGCCAAAATCCTGGTGTCATTACAGTCGCAAATGCTGTCTTTGGGTCCAATCCTCCTATCAAACCTGAAGTTCTCAGTAAGGCCTTCCAGTTGGACGAGAATGTTGTCATCACTCTCCAGAAGCTGTTTGAAGGGAAGAGTACCTGATCCGTGGCAATCCACAATTGTACAATAATATGTGCTCAAACCCTCTTTGGCTTTGATTTGGGCACAAAGCAACAACAGTTTTCTTGCATGGCATTGCTTATGTTGTTTTGAACAAGTTACTTGGAGTTTTGCTGTTTAAAATGCTAGAATATGCTTGAAGGAGACCAAAATTCGGGTTCCTGTCTAATTCTACACTAATATGGAAGTGCTAAGCTGAAGAATTCAAGTACATGTATGATTGAGAGAGTAAATTTCCCTAACTCGTAAAAAAAAAAAAAAGGATGCAGGAAACGAGTAGTTCAAACTTATAGCAAAAAAGCATTTCTATGGATCTTTAGAGCAGTTGTATCACAGAAGAAGCTCCTGCTCCTTCCCAAATATCAGTCTCCTACTGGAAGCAGTCCAAATTGAGGTTGGCACTCGCATAAAAGATACATATAAGTGAATTATGGTCATTGCAAGAGATTCAAAGAAGCACCAAAAAGATTAAGATAACATTAGAAACCAAAATAAAAGCCTCTAATCCAAAGGAAGATCTGAGTTTTGGAGAACAAATAGAACTATATATCCAACCACTCCCATCACTATAACGAGAGGATTATAATTGGTTTTGATGCCTCAGTTATCACTTTAGTAAGTCTACTTCTTTCTGATCAATTAATTCATTTACAATGCCTCGCTACAAGGCATGCTAGCCCATTCTTAATATCAGTCACATATGCCTTCAATCTAAAATTCCAAAGAAACTGTCAATAAAAAAATCTAGGGAATATCCACAATGTTGTTAATCTACCTTGGCTATTACAGGGAGATTTGAATTGAATCTTAAAACAGGAAGAGGCTAAAGGGTAGAACTACCAATAGAAATGAACTATCAACTATAGTGGAAAGCATTGGAGTAACAAACCTAATTTATACAGGCCAAATATGGTCAAACAAACAAGTTGAATTTACTGTCAGGAGAAAAAAACTAGATAGAATTCTAACAAACTTTCTCTAAATGAGTTCTTTCCTATTGAGCTATGTCATGTTTGGTCCTTCTATCTGCTAAGACCACTCAATATTAGAGGTGAAATGTACATTAAGCTCTACCCCACATAAATCCCCTTTCAAGTGCTATAATCTTATAGTGCACTTAGAAGGCTTCTAGGATGCACTCAAAGGGGCTTTAATACTCATATCCCCAAATGTAAGGCATTCCAATTAGTCACAAAACTCAAGAGTAAAAACTAAACTCAAAACTCTATAAAGTACAATATGTCCTAATTCAGAAGTGGAGCTCCAAAACGACAAAAGAAATCTCTAGCTCCTTCAGGTTGAACTGTATGACATCCAAATGATCCCACTCTTAAGACCCAAGAAGATCTAGCTCTTAAGTAGTATACCTAGGCCCCTTCCATCCATTCTTCCTATATCAAACACAAGGCTAGAATCTATTGAGTTAAGGAGGTGAATAAATATACCAATTTTTTCATCATTATTGTGGCATTTAAGAATACAAATCAAATTAAAGCACTCTCAAACAGTTAAGGAATGGTTGCTAATGAACAATAAGTCATGAAAGATGTTGCTTTCAAATATTATAGAGGACTATTAGGTACTTCATAGGGTACCTCCTTAACTGCCCAAGCAATTAAAGAGTTCATCTAGGTTAGAATATAGGATGAGGCCTCAGCCTAACTTACTAGGCTAATTACCCATAAGGAGATTAGGAAGGTGGTCTTTGACTTTAGACCAGATAACGAACTTGGTTTATATGGTTTCAATGTATGTTTTTATCATAAAACATGGGACATTATAAAAGGAGCTATTATAGATTACATGTTGGAATTCTTTTAAAGTCATAAAATGCTCTAAGAATTTATATAAAAAAACCCATCTTTGTCTTATATCTAAGGTTGACAAGCCATCTTTCCCCTAGGATTTTTGCCATTTATCCTATTGTAACCTAGTGTATAAAACTATAGGAAAAATCATAGTAAATAGACTCAAAAGTAGCCTCACTTCCATTATCAACCCTTAATAAGGAGCATTCATTGAAGGAAGGAAGATTGGAGATAACCTTTTAATAGTATAAGAACTCTCCAAAGACCACCTTATTAACACTAGTAGAAAAAGTTGTTCCATGAAAATAGTTATTTATAAAGCATTTGACACATTGGATTAGGGATTCATCCTATATTGCCTCAAAGATCTTGACTTCCTAGACACCTTCATATTATGAATAAGAGCTTGTATCAATATCATTTCTTTTGGCTCTAATTAACGAAGAACCCACCTAAATCTTAAGAGAGTTTAAAGGTATAAGGCAAGGAGACTTATTATCTCTCTACCTATTTACTATTTCTATTGAAATTCTAATTAGGATCGTTAGAAGGAATATCCTACACCCTAAAGAGTTCACTTATCATCACAAATGTAAAAACCTAAAGCTTTTTGCCATAGCATTTGCAAATGACCAACTATTTTCAATGGAAGAAATTCTTAATGTTTAAAGTCACCTTGAGCTCCCTGGATTTATTTACTTCTATGTTTGGTTTGAAAATGCTTTTTGACAAAAGCAAGCTAATTATCTCTACCGGTGTTCATAACATAAATTTATTACAAAAGGTTACTAACATGTAGGTATAGGAATTTCCCTTCACATACTTGGCTCTACCTATATTCCCTAAGAAGCTTAAGTTTAAGGATTGTACCAAACTGATTGAACGCATAAAGAGGAAGGTCAGAGCTTGGCAAAACAAACTCCTTTATTAGTTAGTTGCATACAGCTAACCAAAAGCATTCTCTCTAACCTTCATACCCACTGAGGCTCACATTTGATTTTTCCTAAAAGGTTCGTGAAGGAGTTGGAGAGGATCCTTAAGATATTTCTTTTGTTTGGAAACATCAATAATACCTATGGAGTTAAAGCATCTTACAATCATATGTTAAGGGTTGGGATTGACATCCATAAGGAATAAGAATCAGGTACTTATTGTTAAATAGATATGGGGACTACGGGAGAAAAAGGAGAGCATATGGGTTAAATAGATGCATGCCTACTACTTAGTATAAACAAACTTCTAGAGCATGAAAGAAACCATGGAACACTCTTGGCCCTAATTGAAATGATAAGAATAAGGGATCTAATATACCCCTACATCAAAATTCACATTGGTGATATACTTAACATATGATTTTGGATAGATAATTGGTCTCCTATTAGTCCTCTCTTAAATAATAGAGCTTAATTTGATTAGAAATTGAGTGCCAATGAATTCCAAAGTCTTTGAAATCATACAAGGTGCTAACTAAATATGCCTTACAGATACATGTCTTTTATTGCCAATAACTTACCTGAATACCTTCCTAACCCCTTAAGGATATATTTCCTTATCTAGAAGTTACATAAACTTTTACCAATTTATCTTAATTAGACAAAACTAGAACAAAATTCCCATAAGTGAAATAGTCTGAAGATGTCAAAAGGAATTATATTATCTCCAAAGCCTTTTCAGTTTGCTGGCTAGTAAATCCAAAGTGACTTTGGATAAGAGACAGATACAACTCTAATCAAAGCCTATTATGTCCTATGCAATTTGGAAAATGAATCTACCTCTTATCAATTTTTCACATGTTCTTATTTCTAACTATCTAGGCCCAACATTCAGCATGATCTCAAATGCTCTTGTAGAGAGCAGGAATGGGTGTAGATAATGGAATGGATTTCCAATTTATCTAAGAAAAACAAATGATAATCCATGTTAGTAAAACTAGCTTTCTCATGTTATGCCTACGTGATTTGGAGCGCGAGAAATTACAGGATACACAAGGGATTAAAAACACACAACATCAATTAGCTAATAAACTAACCCGTTGGATTAGGGAAGCATTACTGGCTAATCGAAGCTAGATAATGCTTATTGATAGCTTAAAGGAAAGATGGAGATTGCCTTAAGTTAATAAGGATATAAAGATTGCCTTAAGGTAATAAGGATGCAAAAGATAATAGACAAACATACTGATACATTAAGACTCACATCTATAAGAACTATGATATGCAATATGTGACTACAACACGATAGCAAAGACTACATTGATGGATCATATCCATTTAGAAAAACCTTTTCTTGCTATGTTATAGCTATTGAAGTTTCTGATGCTGGAGTCAGAGTTCTTCTTGTTGCTTAAGTCACAGCTATTCTAAACTTGATTATGTTTTCTTTTCTTTACTATGTTGGTCTCCTTACAACTACCTTCTACCTCATACTCTAGGCCTACTACCTCTTCTATTTCTTACTCATCATAACATTTATACTTCCTTGCTATCCCACAAATCATTAACCTTGCTTCCTTCTTCATATCTAGCAAATAAGAAGTTACTTCTTTCATTACTTAATATTAACCACCTCAGCTAGCTTTGTACCTGTCAAACACTAGCTTTGTCTGATGGATAATGTTTCTATTTTTGAGTTCCTGTCCATTTTAGCTAAATAATAAGGCCATATAACTTCTTTGAATACTCCTTGGGCCCAAAAATCTTTATGCATGAATGATTCTTTGCAAATACGTATCCTGAACCCTGTGGAAAGGAATACTAACGGTAATAGAAAGACATAGGTGCATGTTGCTAAAGACGACAACCAGAAGCTAAACTTAGTTTTTTCCCATCCAGCAAATGTGATGAACAACCTATTGTCTCACCTCTCATTGACATTTTAAAAGCTGGTGCATAAAAGTAGAGTTCCATATTAATTAGATATTTTCTTGACAATAAAGTTGCTTATCTTGTCATGAAGCAATCTACACAAACACACTGGATGTAGCATAGGTTAGTGGACATGCTGGTTAACAATAATCTCACCTTCTTCTTTAGATTCTCCTATAAAGAAGCTACCATGAAAGTATTTAAAGTAGGATCATGGCACGTGCAGGATAAGCCAATTTTGCTTAACCTTTAGAGACCTAGATAGAAAATTGATGAAATTAGGATGGAAAACACATAAGGAGTACCATTACATTGACCAAGCCACTATTAAGACTTCCATAATCAACTTTGTTAGGTTATGTGTTATGGTGAGTTCGATGACCTATTTTCCATAAATAATTTTAGTTATGAGGTTGGATGAAAATCTTGAGATAGTTAAAGATACTCTTAAAATAACTTATGCTTGAAAACCTAAGCAACTGAATACCAAAAGAGAATTGAGACCCATAGTTAGATATTTTAGCACTAGATTTACACAAAAGCTTAATGAAATTGAAGAGTAAAAGTAGGAAAGAAATTTAAAAAAACCCCCTAAAATGAACAACAGTGGTTTTGAAGGTCTATGTCAGATTGGTCAGAGCATCGAGGCTAATTTTGGTTATGGTAGAGAGCATATAATGATTGCAGAATGTGTGGAGGATGAAAACATATGTAAAAATCTTATTTGTATAAAAAAAGGTTCAAGTAGTGAATGAGATCACAAATAAGGAGGACCAAGTAGTTGTATATGTTGATAATAAAAAGGAATTTGAACCAATATCTAGAAGATCTAACAAGAGGAAAAATCGTCTCGTTTCAAATGTAAATATATGAAAGTCAATGCTTAGAACATAAGAAGAGCTAATGCTCCTTCCAAGAAACTTTTATTTAAGAATCTTACCCTAGAGCATAAACCAGACATATTTTGCATAATGGAATTAAAAATAAAGGTGGAAAAGTGTGATCGTTTACAGATGTTATCTTCCAATTAGAGACAAATTACAAATTACCTCATCACCCTAATGAGAGGAACTTGATATACTTTAATTATCAAAGTGTGAATGTAACAACCTTGGACATGTCTGATCAGGCTATACATATTGATGTGTTTTACAACACTACAAATAAAATTAGCATAATCTCCTTTATCTATGCACATAACAATGTTTTCAGAGAAATCAACTTAGGAATCAACTAAGAAGGGTTGTATACAACATTCAAAAACCATAATTCTTGACGAGGATTTCAATACCATCTTTAATCCCGAGGAAGCTGAGGGTGTCAGTGTCTCTAAACAACCTTGCTCTGAGTTTAGATAATGCACTATATACATTCAGATTTTTTATATTCCTTTTAGTGAAAACTATTTAACATAGATTAATAATCAATATAAAAGCAGTTTCATTAGGAAAAAATTAGACATATGTATGGAAAATTTGGAATGGCTTTAATATTTTCCTATCTCATCCTTAAAGTTCACTACAAATAGCCTTTCAGAACACGCAATGTGCATTTCTTAAAGTAAGTATCAGTACAACTTTTTAATTCAATAATTTATTAACCTCTTTAGCAGTTTTAATTAAATCATCTAGAAAGCTATCTCTACTAAAGCTCAAGGCACTAAGAAATTTATTTATGCATCTAGTATGAAACTCATTAAAATCTCTCTAAAGCAGTTGTATAAGCAGAACATACACCCTTCATTAGCTATCAATTACTAAAGAGGCTTTAAGATCTATCCAAGATGAGCTATACAAAAATCCTAATTCCAGTAAACTCCAACAAAATTTAAAGAATGCAATATATAACCTTTCAAGAGACTTATTATTGTTGACTATTCTATAATGAAGTGAAGATCAAGAGTGTAACAGATTAAACAGGTGGATAGAAATTCCACTTTGTTCCACATATTTGTATTAACAAGGAAGAGTTCTAAAAAATTGTCAGTGTGATTAAAAACAATCAAAGCAAATCTAAACAACAGGCTTTACTTGAGGAAGCAACTAATTATTTCACTTTATTTATGAGTGCACCACTAAGTGCTCACTCCTAGGTGATCATGTTGGAATCTATAACTTTTAGGGATGCTAATATATTATCCAAGCTTGTCATCAGTGAGGAGATTGATGAGGCAATAAAGTCAATCAATTCATACAAAGCCCTGGGATTAGATGGTATTAATATGATGTTTTTTAGAAAGCTTGGTCTTGACATTAACTATGGTTCATGAAGTTGTTTTAGAGCTCTTCAATCGTAGAAAATTGCTTAAGGGAATGAATAGAAACTTCATAACCCTGATTTCAAAAAGAGGAGAGATGAAATATTTCAGTGAAGAGGATTGAAGAGGATTTTAATAGAAACTACTTGCTTGCTCCAATTCTATTTACAAAATCATCTCCAAGATTACTGCTAATAGATTGAAGAGGATTTTAATCAAGCATGTGGATGAAACATAAGGAGCATAAATCCTTATTAGATCAATGAGTGACAACATTCTATTGATGCAGGACTTATAAAAGGTTATCACATAAGAAAAGAGAGTAAAGATTGCATCTTAAAGGTTGACTTAAGGAAAGTCTATGACAATGTGGAGTGGCAATTCTTGAAACCTTTATTGAGTGGATATCTTAATGCATCACAACTCCATCTTTCAAAGTGCTTATAAATGGGGAACCTTCAAGAAGTTTCAAAAGTAGCAAAGGGATAAATCAAGGAGATCCTTCCTCTCCTGACTTATTCTCTCTTGTTATGGAGGTATTTTGTAGAACACTCAAGAGGGTAGTAAAGAGAATGAGGTAGTCTAGATATCATTCTAAATGTCAGAGGCCATGCATAACAAGTTTAGTATTTACTAATGACCTATTGCTATTATCTAAAGTTGATAAAATATTTGTATTAGCCTTAATGATTGCAATCAAAATATGTTCTAAAATGTCTAGACTTTAGGTGAACTCTAGAAAAAGTTCTTATTACACTTCTAACAAAGCAATAGATCAAGAATCAATGATAGTTGACGTTACATGTTTCAATAAAATTGAATTGTTAATTACATATCTGGTGATTCCTATTTTTGTTTTTAGGTCAACTTATGGAGATTACAAAATTTTGATGGATAAGATATAGATAAGGATCTTAGGATGAAGTATGAAGGCTTTGTCCTTATTTGGGAGAGCTTAACTTATTTCCTCTATACTTAATGTAGTGAGTCTACATTAGGTAGCTCACATGTCTCTTCCCAAGGATGTTATCAAGACAATTGATACTATTCTCAAAAATTTTCTGTGGTCTATAATCAAAATAGGAAAATACTTCACTCTCATTAAATTATCTGAGTTATGTTCTTTAAAGAAGCATGGCGGTTTGAATATGATCCCTTTGAAAGTCTATAATTTGGTCATGCTTACTAAAAAATTGTGGATGATTATTGAAGATAAACAATCCTTATGGGTTAAGCGAATAAATGTTTATTACATTAAAGGGAGGAGTTTATGGAAGATCAACATACCTAAAAATGCTTCAAACACAACATAAACAATATTAAAATTAAGAAGCAAAGTCAGGCCACATATAATTAGATTATTTGGAAATGGTATCAATACACTCTTTTGGTATCACAAATGGTTGGTTATTGGAATTTGTGAGGATATTAGTGAATTTAATTCAACCAGAAGTATCGTTAGTGAAGATCAATCTATTGCTTATGCTCTAACACATAAAACTGAAATTTTATTAAGGATTCAAGACTTTGGTTTCCATAATCAAATCAACAACGTTAACCTCAAAGAAAATAAAACATATCTCAATTGGTGGATGCCATCTAAACATGGTAAATACACCAAAGTGTATTGTAGAAAGATATTTCAAAAGCAGGGAAACATGGTACCATGGCATAAACTAATCTAGTATAAGTATATGTTACTTAAGGCTTTAATCACAATATGGAGACCTATTAAAAACAAATTGTCTACAGTTGATAGATAGAAAAACTATATGGCAATACCAAACATATGTATATTATACAAGCAAGAGCAAGAAAGTATTGCTCATTTATTCTTCAGATATCATTCACTCAATCTTTGTGAAAGGACATTACTAAAAGATGTTTGTTAGGAGATACACTAGATGAATAGGAGAAAATTATAGCCTTGGATTTAGTTGTCAACATGCATGATAAAATAAAACCGTGGGGCTTCTCTATTGCTTTACCATATCTTGTACATGCTTTGTGGGATGAGAGAAATATAAGAATCTTCATAGGCATTAAGAAGAAGCATTTAAGCTATATAGAGAAACACTTAATGCAATCAAATTACACCTTGCCACATTTGAAGACAAAATGCAAATTGATTCTAGTCTTATGTCAGTATGGGATTAATGACTAGTATGTTCACTTGAATTTGATTCATAATGTAATATTTTCCTGTTGTTTTGTTAGCGCATTTATAATGATGACCTAGTTTATTCTTGTATCACTTGTTATTGCCTTTAATGACTAAATTTAATTTATAATTTAAAAAAGATCATGTCTATAAAGTAGAAGGAGACAAATAATTTACTAGGAAAATGGAGAATAGCCCCTCTTTTAAGCATCGCCCTCTTATCCAAAACAACTAAGAATTTCCCTTAAAGTTTCTCCTAATTAAATGAAGAAATTTTAAAGGTGTGTTCTATATGATTTTGTCTTGACCTATTTGGTAGGCTAGTGATTTTATTATTTAACAAATACCATTTTGTTCTTTTTTTTAAATTCACCTGTCCTTACATGGAAATGTATAAGGCTTTATCCTTGAGACCATTTTGTAAGTATACAATAATATAATATAACTTTAACTTCCAAAAAAATAATTGCACTTCACTCCATATATAAATAATTATGGTCATTGCAATAGCTTCAAAGAAACACAAAAAAAGATTGATAAGTATATCTCCAATAATTGTTATAAACGAAATATTTTTTCTACATCCAATAGCTACAATCAATAATTGCTACAAAATGATATCAGATACATCTTAGATCATGGCTAAAGTTTCTGATGCCTTCCTGATGAAAGAAAGGAAATAGTTAAAACATTATATTCTTTGCAGATAAGCATAAACTCTACTTTAACTAATAATAATGAATAACTTCTTAAATATATCAATCCAAAATTGAATCATCAAGGAAGCTTGATCCTATTAATGTTATGTGCAACAAATTTTTATAGTTTAAGCAATCAAGTGTCCTGAAGATTCTGATTATCATTTCATCTTATTGAGGAAACAAAAAACATCATCAAACTGCCCTCTTCTATACATACCCTTAATTATTGGTGCATATAAACAAGGAAATGATCGACGCACATCTTTAATTGCACTCTGTAATAAATTAAAAGCTTTATCAATTTGATCCTCCTTTGAAATAGCAAATATTAGTATCTTATAACTGTTGATGTTAGGATACAAACACAATTTACACACAATATGATACATATCAACATAAAAATCATCCTCTTCGTATTTATAAATTGCTTCAACATAAGTATTACAAGTATTAACATATAAAAAAGTTCTCATGTCATTTTTTAAAAAGTTCATGGCAGACTCCAAACATCCAACATTCAGCATCCCCTTAACCAACAATTCCTCTCAAGGAAGGATTAAAACCCTTCTTATCATTTCATTTAAAAACTCCTATCCCTCTCTAATTTCGCACTTAAGTCAACATCTATTACTAAAACCCTATAATTCCTCTTATCTAAAACAACACCTTTCATAATAATTCTCCTAACTAAGAAATAAGCCCTCATAAAACATTTTCACTTCACAGGGTGTAAAAAGAACATATTATAAGCCTCAACACTATGTTATAGTTTAACTCACTACCACACCAATTGAAAATCTCTACATCCTTATCAACTAAACCATTTTTCCTGTACTCTTCAATAATAAAACTTATCGTTTCTAGACTAAATAATAAACTCATTGAAGTTTTAACAGTGTTCCCTCATCTAGGTAATTAGCCTCCATATGGAAGAATATTACTTTGTGGAAGAAAGTGCCTTGATGAGCTCCCGATAAGGAAAGCATGTTGTAAAATTTACTAATTTAGTTGTGTTAGTTACAAGTTAGTTGTTAGTTTCAAGCTTTATTAATAACTTAGTTAAATGCAGTTATTTTTAGCTTATTTTATCTTGTATAAAACTGAGCCTAAATTCTTCCGTTAATAGTTGATTGAATTAAGATTTTTCTTTCTCACTAATTCTTATAATCTCTGGAATTAGTAAAGCTTGGTTC
Organism: Erythroxylum densum; assembly: GCA_024678245.1. Classification (NCBI taxonomy): domain Eukaryota; kingdom Viridiplantae; phylum Streptophyta; class Magnoliopsida; order Malpighiales; family Erythroxylaceae; genus Erythroxylum; species Erythroxylum densum. The sequence goes on from JANPWT010000245.1 coordinate 5,465,378, forward strand.
ATAGTATCAGAGCTTACCAATCCTAACCAAGCTTAATTTGTTTTGACCTAAAAATAGAAAATGGCCTCTATTTTGGCACTAGTCTTCTTACTATGAGATGGAGAAAGTGTTGAATGAATTGAACACAAATGGTCTCTTAACAATAAAATTATAAGATGTTGGAAATTAGGTGTATAGTGAGAAATTCATTGCATCTTTAAAGATTGCATCATTTAGGTATGATCTTAGTGACATCTTCTTTGATTGTAAATAACTATTTAAGCTTGAACTAGATTAATGAGAATTGCTTTAGGGGCAAGATTCAAATTAGGTTTTGTCAATAAACATACATAAAACCTAATCAAAGGTTAGCTAACTATGAGTAGCAGATAGATGTTAGATTATATACTAAGATCTTGGATTCTGATTCTATCTCTAAAAAATTGTCGAGGCCTTCACTTACCATGATTTTGTAAGGGAACTATAATAATACCCCTACCTTCACTCCCCACCGCCACCATCATACGTATATTTTTGTATACATATCTCTCACTTCCATGCTCATCTTTCCTATTTTTCATTTTCATCTCCTAAAGTGAATAAAATCTTCCTCTTCCTCTTCCTCTTCTCTTGACCATCAATGACTCAAACCAACGAACCATATGTACCAATCAACTCCTCTTTTCAAACTTATCATAACCATACCCATTTTACCTCATACCAACACTAGAATCAGCATAAAAATTGAAAGGAGGTGTGGGAAATTCAGTTCTTTGATCCATCGCCTCTGGTGAGTGTTGTTAACCATCACCACCACCATTAGACTACCCTCGATTTTAAGAGAACAAGCGCTATGGTCTTATCACTAGTCATTGCCTTAGACTCCCCTTGATTTTAAGAGAAAAAGCCCTATAGTCTTGTTACTAGTCACTGCCTATATTGCCAACTCAAAAATAATTTTTCTTCAATTTGTTGATAATCTAACTTTGTTATAGTTATAAAAGTTGTTCTACTCATTAAAAGTTGTCATTTGGTATAAAATTGAGAAATTTTTAGCCAAATTGTTTTTGATCAACGGGGGAATATTTTAGTTGCCAAAGATACTATTACAGCAACCTTCCAGTGACTTTTATTTTAGAAAAAAATTTTAAAAATCTTATAAATTGTGATAATCATTTTTCCTTAAGAACCATAGTGAAATTCTTAATAGTTTATGAATTAAAATCTCAAAGGTTTAAGGTGAGAATAGGATCAAAGGTCGAATTGCATAATTGGACCATCCTAGCAAACTTAATGAGTCCTAGGTTGTTAATTAAGCCTAATTATTTGTGAATGATATTGATTAAGATATTTCATTCATATGTTATAGGTATATCATGAAAGAGACCCACATCACAAGGTTCAGACTGATAAGTACATCAATCAGGTAAGTTTATTTCTATCTACCGATTCCGAATCATACCCTTTATTGAGTATGGTTATAAATTGATATGATATGATATATACAAGTATATACATGTACATTTTTCATTTAAGGAGTTATTATCATGGTGCCTATACGAGTAATACCATGATATCTAAGTATATAGATATGATTTTGGGTACCTATAGCATAGTACATGCATTTATGATGGTCCTCGCATTACTAAGTGCTTATTTGAAAAAAAATTGTGTGATTGATATTTGGTTTGTATGTGGATATGTTCGATTAATGGAGGAAAAATATGTAAAATGTGCCACCTGATGGGTATGCATTAGGACTAGTTGTGCACTTGTTTGATTCTGAGAGATGATTATGATATAGCATTGATAAATGATACTGACCAATCCTGGTTGATGCTTAGCTCCTGGTCGAACCTTTGTTTGATATGTATATTATTGATGTGATTGTGACTTTAGACATATTGAGTAACGACTAATCTATTGGTGATGTTTGGCTCCCCGTCACCTCATTAGACTAAAAGAGCCTTATGCCTATATAAGTATAAGTATATGGTTGAGCCGTTGGTGATGCTTAGTTCCTTTGGTCATTCGAGGTATAACATTGTGAGGATGTACTCTTAGAGATTAGGGTCCTACAGATATCTCTTGTCTATGATTTAATGTGTACTGCATATGATTTATCATACATCATATATTTGTGTTTATAATAATATAAATGGTATATTGTGTGAGCATGTCATTGGTGTCGTGGGGCAATATTGACTTGTTCAGTAAGGTTTGACTCCTCTTCAGTCCATTTTTTTAGGTCAGCTACCACCATCTTCGCAACAGTGACTCTGAGGGGAGTCAGTTGCAATATACCTACTTCTATTTATGCTTTTCATTTATTTTCACTTGTACTTGTACTCTAGCATTCGCAATGATATGATTTAGTATGTTGACAAATTTTGCATGCTAGCATTATTATATGTCACTATGTTTGTACTTAAGCATGCCCATGTTGTCACTAATATTCAGGCTTATGTGTGAATTGAGGACTTCGACTTTTAGGTTTCAAGTGTCGATCATATGCTTATTAGGATGTTGACAAAGCTAGTATTAGAGACTAGATTAAAAGATTTAACACCTAGGGTGTAGTTCTACTTTAGGAATTTATCTCCTCCTTATAATAGCTTCCTTACTCGTAATACTTATTTGTTCTAACTTCCAAGTAGTGGTGTTTACCATTTATTTGCTTTCTTTGTTAGTATAAACACACGACCTCAATTTCTAACCTAGCTAGACTAGGAGACCTATATTGAAGCATTGATGTAAGATGAGGCGCCTACTCCCACTACTTTTACTAGAAGGCGAGGTAGGCACAAGACGACTATAATTTGAGAGGCACATATAAAAGAGTCAGAGGTGTCATAACAAGTCTCTGAGGTGCTTGATGTTGACATGAAAGTGTTTCTAATAGGAATAGAAGCTTATAATTCTATATTCCAAGATTCAATGATGATGATGGAGTACTAACAACAATAAGTCCCACCATTAGCTATAGCCTCAACATAAAAGAGGTCAGATATGTAGCTGTCAATAGCATATTTGAGGTTTTGCCCCCTAGAGTTTAACGGGACCAGACATAAGGAGGCTATTAATTTCCTAGATGAGGTGGACATGTGAACTAGGATGCTACATTGTTATAATATTCAGCTGGTAGATCTAGTGTAGATATCTTTGTAGGGAGTGGCCAAGGATTAGTATTAAGACCACTTCCTACCACACTTATATGCAATGACTTGGTCATAGTTTAAAGAGAGGTTTACAAACTATTTCTTCTCCTTCAGAGCTCAAGAGGCACTTAGATTAGAGTTCTTAAATGTACACTAGAGATAAGACGACGGATGGGTATACTATTGACTTCATTTGATTGAGAGGATATGCCTTGTAGATTGTTTCAGATGAGCTGATGAAGAATAACTAATATATACTTAGGTTGAAACACCTTTTTGTCAATATGACTATGAGTTATTGGGAGAAGTTCTCTACTTTGGTGGACATAACTAAACAATTAGAAAGGATCCTCATAAAGCAAAGTACTTTATCTATTAGAGAGTAAAGTGCAAGACATTCAACAGGACCCTTCAGTTTTCAGTAAAGACAGTAGCAATAATTAAACTTTCATCAGTGTATAATTAGAGTATGAGCTCGAAACAAACAGCTACTTGAGCATATGGTATAGTGAGATTTAGTCGTAAAATTTTGGAAGGATCTAGGTAGGCACCTAGAGTAGGTAGCAGTAGTAGAAAAGGGAGCTTATAACATAACAGTTCTAGCTTGACATCCTCTTTTTGCTACCAATTTAACAAGGCACACCAAGGCCCATGCTACATATCACCAGGAAGTTGTTACAGATATGGCCAGTATAGGCATCTAATTAGGGATTATCCAATAATGGGATATTAACATATGTTTTTTAGTATGGTGCAACCTCCATTTTAAAATCCATAAGAAGGAACACAATTTGGTGCCTAATAGATCTGGAGGCTCCAGTCAGGGATAATCCTCTAATTCTTAGCATGCAAATTATGGTTAGGATAGGGTGCTCCCCCTCAACACCTAAGATGCACAGGCTTAGAGTGCAGTGATAATTGGTATTCTTCTCATCTTTGAATTAGAAACTATAGTTTTAATAGATAGGGGAGCAACCCATTCTTTTATATCATCTAACTTTACTATAAGACTAAAAGTAGTATTAGATAGGACAGAAGAATCCTTGTCCATATCCACACCTCTTAGTGATGTTATAGGTGGATTTACTCTACTACTCGTGTCCCATAGAGATTAATGGTAGGATAATGATAGCAAATCTTATAATGTTATCAGTTATAGATTTTGACGTAATATTAGGGATGGAGTGATTATTTAGTGATTACGCCACCCTAGATTATAAAGAGAAGAAAATGTTTTTTTTTTCAGATTTTAGGTGAGGCAAAGTTTACTTTTTAGGGAGATAAAAGGACCATCTCATATGATGTAATTTCGACATTTGTGGCCAATTAGATGCTCAGACAGGAGTGTTAAATATTCTTGGCCTCAACCAGAGATACTTTTGTAGAGACTAGTTCAAAAGTTTACAAGTGTATTTTTTAAGGAGTTACCAAGGCTACCTCCACAGAGAAATATCAAGTTCTATCTTGATCTAGAACTAGGTATAACTTTGATTTCTATACCTCTCTATAGAATGGAACTTACAGAGTTAAAGGAATTAAGAAAACAATTGTAGGATTTATTAGATAAGGGTTTCATCAGGCCTAGCACATCACCATAGGTTATTTTAATACTATTTGTAAAGAAAAATGATGGTTTTCTCTGGTTATATGTTGATTACAAAAAGTTGAATAAGGTGACCATTCATAACAAATATCCATTCCCTTGAATTGATGATTTGTTTAAATAACTTAGGGTGTTAGGTATTTTTCTAAGACCGACCAAAGGTCTGGATATCATCAATTGAGGATTAAAGGAGAGGATATACCTATAACTACATTTAGGACTTGATACGACCATATGAATTCCTAGTAATCTCATTTTTCGTTACCAATGCTCTAGCAGTTTTTATAGATCTAATGAATAAAATGTTCAAATCACTCTTAGATAAGTCTATGATTGTCGTTATTGACAACATTTTGGTGTATTTGTTAACAAAAAAGGAGCATACCCAACATTTGAGAGCGGTGTTACAAACAATTCGAGAATATCAATTGTAAGCTAAGCTTTTTAAGTGTGAATTTTAGCTTAAGAGTGTCACATTCTTAGGACACTTAGTATCTTAGGAACGAATAGAAGTAGACCCGAAGAAGGTAGAAGTTGTAATGAACTAGGAAAGATCAACGATAGTGAAAAAAGTGTGAAACTTTCTAAGATTAGCAGGCTTATCAAAGATTTGTCTAAGAATTTTCTAGGATAGAAGCCCCATTGGCATGTTTGATACAAAAGAATGTCAATTCATTTGGTTTGATGCATGTGAAGCCAGCTTTCAAAAAACCAAAAGAGTGTTTAAATACAACTTCAGTCCTGGCATTACAAATTGAAGGTGGAGGAGTTGTTATGTAATGCTTCGAGAGTTGGCCTAGGCTACATGTTGATGTTAAATGTATTTATACTTCTAGGCAATTGAAAAAGCATGAACAAAATTACCCTACTTATGATTTAAAGATGGAAACAATGTTTTTGTCATAAAGATTTAGAGAAATTATCTGTATGGCAAGATGTGTAAAATTTACATAACTCAAAATAGTCTAAAATATATATTTCAGGAATAGGAATTAAATCTAAGTCATAGAAGGTTGATGGAACTACTAAAAGATTATGACTACACAATTCAGTATCATCCAGAAAAGGCAAATGTTGTAGCCAATGCACTAAGTAGGAAGTCCTGAGCTAGTTTGGAACATATCATAGTAGAGAGGAGAACTTTGACTAAAAAGGTATATGATTTGATAAATCGAGATGCTCAATTTCATATTTAGGAGTACTATTGGGTATCATCAAAGTACTATCAATATTGTTGGAAAAGATCAAGGTTTCTCAAGGCTAAGAACCTAAGCTTCAAAAACTCATTATGAAACATAAGAAGGATGATGCACAAATTTTAAGATTGATTGGGTAAGCTTCAATCATTGCCAATACCTGAATGGAAATGGGAAAAAGAGCATAATAAATTTTGTAGTTGGCCTACCTCATACAAGGACTTGAAGTGATTCAATTTGGGTGATCATAAATACGTTGACGAAGTCATCCCATTTCTTACCTATGAAAACCACCTACTCAATATCCAAACTCCCACAAGTGTATATCAAGCAGATAATGTGTCTGTACTGGGTGCCTGTATCAATAATCTCTAATTGAGGATCACATTTCACTTCTCAATTCTTGAGGAAATTACAAAAGGCATTGGGCACCAGGTTAGATTTTAGTATAACATTCCATCCTTAAACTAATGGGCAATATGAAAGGACGATTCAAACCTTAAAAGACATTATGAGAATGTACGTGATGGAATTTGGTGGTAGTTGGGATTCACACTTACCTCTGATCGAGTTCAATTACAATAATAACTATCATAATAGCATTGGGATGGTGCCTTACAAGGTATTGTACAAACGAAAATGCAGATTATCAATGTGCTAGGAGAAAGTAGGCGAGAGGCAAATGGAGGGCCCAAAATTAATCTATGTCACATCAAAGAAGATTCCATTGATCAAACAAAGACTAAAGACAGTGTTCAATAAACAAAAGAGTTATGTAGACCTAAAGCGTAAAGACATGGAATTTCAAGTTTGTGACATTGTGTTTATAAAGTTATCTCCGATAAGGGGTGTGAAGAGATTTGGAAAGAAAGGAAAACTATCTCCAAGATATATTAGACCTTACAAGATAATGGATAGGGTTAGAAATGTGGCATAATGATTGGCATTACCTTTGGATATGTCATAAATCCACCCAATATTCCACTTTTTTATTTCGCAAGTATATCTCTAATCCTTCTTTTGTACTCCAACCATAGAATATAAAGGTGAATGAGAATATGATCTATAAAGATGAGATAAAGAGGAGATAATAGCTATTTTGGATTCTCAAGAGCATTAGTTGCGATCAAAACAAATCCCTATAGTGAAGGTGATATAGAGGAATGGTAATACCAAGGAGATCATTTAGGAAACAAAGCAAGAGATGCGAGAGTTATACCCATGCATATTTCCTCAATAGTGCATTGTTGAAAATTTTTAGGATAAGTTTTCTCTTAAAAGGGGAGATTGTAATATATATATACACACGCACACATATCTCTTATTTTCACCCTCATCTTTCCTATTTTTTATTTTCACTTACTATTTATGGAACCATCATCTTCCTCTATTTTTCACTACTGTTTAACCATATATATCAATCAACTTCTCTCTTATCATAACCATACTCATTTTATCTTACAACACTAAAATCATCACAAAAATTAAGAAGAAAAATTAGAGAAAACTCAAATATTTTGTTTCCTCCGGTGAGTGTTGCTGACCACCACCACCACCATTAGACTCCCCTCAATGTTAGGAGAACAACCCCTATGGTCTTGTCACTGGTCAATGCATGTATGGTCACTGATTGATGAAAATAAGGTTAGGGCTTTAAAATAATTTTTCTTCAATTTGTTGATGTTTGTTGAGAATATGAGTTTCTTATGGTTATAAAAGTTGTTCTAATCATCAAAAAAAATCATATGGTATAAAAATTTATTAATTTTGAGACTAGAAAATTTTCTAGTCACTAAAGGAATATTCCAGTCACCAAAGATACTATTTTGGCAACCTTCTAATGACTTTTATTTTTAAAAAAATATAAATTAGGTCTATCCATGCTTTGAGAAGTGATAATGCCAAATACTATTTTTAAACATAATCCTTATACGTTGACACACCAGCTCAAAATGGTGTGGTAAAAAAGGAAAAATTGTCATCTTCTTGAAACCATTAAAGCAAGTTGTATGCTCCCAAACTATTTTAGGCTAATGCAACCACGTTAACTTGTTTTTTGATCAATTTTATGCCTTCACATGTTCTTTATTCTTAAATTCCTTATAATATTATTTTTTTCTACTAAACCCTTGTTCCTTATTGAATGACAAAGTTTTGTTTATACTTGCTTTATTTGTGATGTTCACCCTCAAGTTACTAAGTTAGATCTTAAATCTTTAAAATGTATCTTTTTAGGCTAATCTTATCTGCAAAAAGGGTATCAATACTATTGTCTAAAAATTAACGAATATCTTGTAAACAAATGTCTTATATCTATCGATGTTACCTTTTTAGAACACATTCCTTTCTTTCCTACTTTTTAATATATAAGATGGAGAATGATGATCTATTAGTTAACAAGATCACCAATCAAATCACTAATGTTACCTCTACATATACATGACCACCACATATCTGCCTTGTCTATTTAAGAAGAAGGGATCATCCTGATGGAAGTTTGATACATCTCTCTTCTTCAACATCAAATCCAATATTCAATGATGTCAGTACACCTATCTTATTTTCTATTTTATTTTTATTGTCATTTACCTTCCTCTTTTTTTTTCTTTTTTTCTTCTCTTGATTATGTGATTCTTGTGAAAATTGTTCTTGAAACCTTATCCTATCTGATATGTGCTTAATTGTCGATATTTTTAATCGTTTACACTTAGTAATTATTGACATAAAAATGTTTAAGATAATCATTTTAATTCATATTTGATTTTAGGTATAATTTGGAAGTAAAGAAATTAAAGTGAGTCGAAAGCATTATAAATGGGTCATTTTCTGAAGATTTATTTTTACTTATCTTCGTGGAGCAATTAAAGGAAATAAAATCCAAGGAGAAGATAAGAAAAATAGGAACAAAGGAGAAGAGGAGAAAACTTAATTGTCTAATCAGCTACAGGAACAAGGCATAGAGACAGAAATCAGTAGAGAAAGAACACAACGTTTTTGGAGAGGATCAAAACGGTAGCGTCCAGGGAAAGCAGGCGAGAGAAGCGTGAAGGAATTAAAGAGGTTGCAATTTAATTGTCACTGGAGGCACGTTCCACGTTCCACGTTGTAAGCAGCGCAGAGGAGATGCATCATTACAAGAGAAGAAAGGATTTAAAGGCTTTAATTGTCTAATCAATTAGCTATAGAAACAGGCACGTAGGTGTTTTATTCAAAACACAGTGGGGAGAGCAGCACACACAGTGGGAGAAACAAGACGCACTAGGAAGCAACCATGCAACGTCGTTTTTGGAAGCCAAAGGGAAAACGCAGTGTTTAGCAACACAAGAGAAGAGAGGAGCAAAAGGTTTTAATTGATGTGGATCTTTATTTGTCCCATCAAGTAACAGTAGAGAGGAGGGAAGAGGGCGGCGCAGGAATAAAGGAGCTCCGTTGGGCGTGAGCCACAGCAGGAGGGTGATGGCTTGAAGCTGTGCTAGCATGGCTTGCGGCTGGAGAGGCTGTGGAGTAGGGCGCAGGCGACAGTGAGAGGAGCAGCTCTAGCACAGTGCGCAGTGGACAGACGATAAACTCAAGGTTTATTCGTCAAATCGATGAACAGTGCAAAGCTTTGGGCAGTAGTTGAGTTGAGGCTTGTTTGGTAACAGTGAAGTGAACTCCATTTTTATTTTGTCAATTTCAGCTTTAGTTGATAGAGAATAGTATTAAGTGTAACTAACTTTTTAATCTAGACAAGGTACTTTACGTTTGATGCATATAGTTTGTGAGACTCCTATGGTTTAATTGTTTTCGTTTATTTCTTATGTTTATTTAATCTCTGCGCTTAATCGATTTATTATT
>JANPWT010000245.1:5567110-5577206 GCA_024678245.1 Erythroxylum densum
ATTCGAGAAAATCCCTCCGTTATTATAGTGAAGAGATAAGGGGATAGGGGATCCTTTTGTTTTATTCCCATTCGATTTTTTAGAAGTTTTGATAGAATGCCATTAACAAGCACACTAATAGATGTTAATTTGACACAAGTCATGATTCACTTAACAAACTGATCAGGAAGATCCAATGCTTCCAATTTTTGTATAAAATTCCAATTAACTATGTTGAAGGCTTTGTAAAAGTCAAATTTCAACAAACAACTACTTATTCTCCCTCCCTGATGAATAATCTTTTAATATCTCTTGCGGAAGCATAATGTTGTCATTGATACTTCTAGTCGAAATGAAGGGTCCTTGAGAGACATCTATAAGTTCCTTAAGCACAATCTTTAGTCTTCTAGCTAAAAGCTTGGTGATAACTTTATAAATGGTGTTACAACACGAAATTGGTTTAAAGTCCACCATACTCAAAGGATGATGCTTCTTTGGCACTAAACTAATATAGGCATGGTTTATTTCTTGAAGCATCTTTGAAGAAGTGAAGAACTCCAATACAGTTGCTCTAAATAACGCACTCATAGTGTCCCAAGTGTACTGAAAGAACCACACTAAAAATCTATCAGGTCCCGGCACTTTAGAGGGGTGTAAGCTAAACACTATTCTCTTGACTTCCTCTTCTGAAAAAGGTAAGACCAATGACTCGTTTAACTTTTGTCGAACAGAACCTTCTATAATTTTTGTCATATTATAGGTAGGTAGCTCATTATGCTTAGATCCCATTAGTTAAACAAAAGAAAACTCCTTTTTAGAAGGTTTTCTTGATCTGAAAATAAATTACCCCTATTTTCTTGTAATTCAACTATTCTATTACTGTTTCTGTTGGAAGTTAGTGTAGAGTGAAAGAATTTTTTATTCAAGTCCCCATCTCTCAACCAATCAAGTCTTGTTTTTTGCTTGAGAATCAAATTGTGAAGGTTAAGAATGTTTTAATATTTAGTAAGCAATTTCAACTCTGTGCATCTCAAATCTAAGTCATGAGGCGAGTTTTAACAATCTTATTGCGCTAGTTTCAGCTTCCCCTTAAGCACATTGAGATCACAAGAGTTTTGACATATAAATCCTTTGAGAGCAGCTTTGACAATTTTTAATTTCTGCATGAATTGATATACTTTACACCCCTTCACTTTTTTTGTCTCTAGCATATGCTAATTAATTCCGAGAAGCCCTCAATTTGTGTAACTCCATTAAAGAATCTAAATGGAGCACCAAAGTGCCTAGATTATGCTAAGTTTTAAGTTAGTATATAGGAATGATCAAAGAACAAATTTTCTCCAAAACTTACATAGGAGTGTGAAAATTGTTTAACCCATGCTATGTTCACTAGATTCCTATCAATTTTTTTCCTAATGTGCAGGCTACCTTGCCGCTTATTTTACTAGGTGTAGAGCTGACCAATTGAGCTTATATCCATTAAATCCACACAACTTAGAAGGTTTATGAACTCTTTAGTGTCTCTTAGCATGTATTTTCCAACCCTTCTACCTATTGAAATCCCCTACTACTAACCATAGGGTCAAAATGGTGGTTTGAAATCTGCTCAGATCAACCCATAATTTGCTTCTCTGAAAGCTAAAGTTAGCCTCATAGACTAAAGTAAAAGCAAATTTAGTGGACTGACCTTTGAAGCGATAACTAAGATGGATATGTTGGTCACTTTCTGTAATCTTTTAAGCTTCCATCATATTAGAATTGTGAAAGCAAATGATTCTCCCATTATAGTGGGATTGATGGTTAAAGAAAGACTGTCATTGAGCACTCAAAATTTTTTGACAACTATGTAAATGAGGTTCCTTAATTTTGGTTTCAAGCAGAACTATAAAATAATCTCGCTTTTCTTTGGCTACCTCATTTACCATAGCCCTTTTAAAAGGGTCATTAAGCCCTCTAGTGTTCCAAATGAAGACTATCATATTAGGGAACATCCCCTTTGTTGTTGTTCTTATCTTTTTTCCTAGTAGATCTTCGTCTAGATTTTGATGATTCCCCCTAGTCTACAGCTTTCAATGTAGCCTTCTCCTTGTCCAGATTACTATAGATTTCCATATTAGGCTCACCTGGTACATCCTCATTGAATTTAGAACTTTAAGAAGTAGCCTCATAAATTCCCTGTTCTGCATTCTTGTTATAGACTAGTATGAATTTTCGGATTTACCTAGAAATCATGTTTATGCTAACACTAACACCTTATGTTGGCTATTAGAAATTTCAAAATTATGCTCCACTGCAAACTCACATATTTGTTCAAATTCTCTATAAGCAAAAACCTGATTCCCATGTACTTCCATGACCTCATTACCTTGCACCATATTCATAGTTTCCATGATAGGAATTAGTTTCAATTTGGAATTTGATTATCTTATTCCAGCTTCATTTCCTGCATTTTCCAATTGTTTATTCTCCTGCAGTGGCGATTCATTTATTTCATTCACTATAGTGACCTCAGAGTCTTGATGTTTATTGTCTTTTTCAAATTTTTTGTTTTCTTTGAATTCTTATCCTATAATTTCATCTTGACTGTCTATTTTGAAGACTCTTCCAGTTGGCACCCATTTTTTGGAAGAGCTACAAGGCTTCTATGGGTAGGAAAGGGTGATCTCCCTTTTTACCGACTTGCCATTTCCTCCAAGGCATATGACAGACAAACAATCAGGTAATCCGGATTTTTTTAATTTCAATATAAATTTTTGCATATCTAATATGTTCCATACTTAACATTTGATAATCCATACTAAGTGGTTTACCTAAAGAGCTATCGAGGAAACTAAGCCCTTCTATGGTCCAGAATTCCAGAGGGAGGCTATAAAAGCACACCCATAAGGGAATGGTGTCAATTTTCCCACTGTTCATTTCCATACTCGATGTCCATCTTTGAATGAATAAGGGTTGATCACCTATATGTCATGGCCCTTGTTAAAGAATATCATTCAATCCACTGTCATTTACAAACTTAAATAAAAATGTTCCATCTTCTTTTAACATAATCTCATCTAACCCTTTAGAACCCTATCAACTTTTTGCCCATACATTGATTACTGGAAGGCTAGTCTCTTACTCCAAAAGAACCGATTAAAGATGAAGACCACACCTGAGCACCTGCATTAAGGAGTTCAGTTGGTGGAGTGACAGTACCTTCACTTATTACATTTTGAAAGTGCTTTAGGGAGACTTTATTAGGATGAGTAAATAGCTTTTTCTCTCGAGCTCCAAAAGGTGAGAAGTGTCAACTGCTTCCTTATCTCTTGTAATTGTTTCAGGGTTGTTACCGGTGTTGAGAACTGAAGGCTTACAGGGGATGTTTTCTTTTAAGAGCACTGATAAATCATCTTTAGCACCAAAAGACTCCCCAACCTTTATAGAGGAGATCTCAGCTTATAGGAGGCCCTGCATCTAGGTAGAAACCCCAAAAAGGGGGTGTTAAAAAGTTATCGAGTGGACCAAAGTGGTAACAAATACCATAAGCAGGAAAAAAAAGAAAGGAAAGAATCAAGGGTAAAAAGGTAACAACAGCTAAAGAGACGACATAGGATAAAGAGCTAGAGAGAATGTATCTGTGTGAATCTTTTGCCACTCAAAAAGACTTTTTTAATATCCTTTAAATATGTTTATTTATACTTTAAATAGTTTTTAAACATATTCTTAAATTATCTTAAGTAAAATTAATTATGTATATTATTTAATAATTAAATTTATTAAACAAATTTATAATAAAAATAATAATTAGTTTTTAAGAATAATAATTTAAAATTTTTAATTAAAATATAAAGAAATAAACAAAGAATATAAGTTTTGAAAAATATAATTTATTAGTTAGTTGTGTGGGATTTGAAAAGAATAAAAAACAATAAATTCATTAAAAAGTAAAAAACACATGAAATTTTTTTGAAGGTAATAAAGAAGAAGTACATGTTGTTTTGAGCATGAGGAAGATATTTATCAGTTTAGTTGAGGATGTGGATTCTAGAGTTAAAGTAGAGGAAAGTGATTCTCCAAGAGAGATTTTTGATCATCAAGAAGTAGGAGTTATAAAAGTTTGAAGTCTCATGAAGAAAACTTTGAAGAACAATCTTTTGGAGAAAACCTTTAGGTACAGTAATAGTAGAACTATGGTTTCACAAGCTAATGAAGATAGCGTTATGAGGATGAAGCTGGTCGTGAGAAAACAAGACCTAAAGCTGATGGAGATGGTGGAAGCACGATTGAATCTGTAATACATAATGTGAGCCTTATTACATATCCCGGATCTATATGAAAGGATTAAAAACAAAAATAATGCGAAATACCTAGATTTCGGTTCCATCTCTATTTTCGATGCCGATTTCGAGCTCTAAACGTCTCCGAATCTCCTGAGACCTTTAGTGGAAAGTGTTCATCGAGACACGGGCTAGGCCTTTCTACAGTTTCCTCAAAACATGAGCTTCCCTAACAAGTCAGGAATCATTATGCTTGTGAATGATCTTCTTGAGTAACTGCAGTAGATCTTAACCTTTATATGGCTTCTATATCGGGCTTCCCCATCATAAGGACGATATGGTCCCGGTCCACACTAATCGGGACCTATTTTTCACCCAGATTTCGACCCATTAATCTAGATCATTTATTGGGCCACGTTATTATCTTTATCTGGATCAAATGGCGCAGCTTAACTGATAATTTATTTAAAAACCAAAATTGCAATTAATGTTGTCCAACTTTATGAGACATGGACAAAATTGTCCCTGATGACAAAAATGTCTAACAATCTCCCCTTTGGACAAGCATTAATTGCAGTTGAATCTAGTTTAAAAAATAATTAAAAACTCGATTAAGCCACGCTACTGTATTAGTCGACTAGGTTTTAAAAACAAAACATTTGATCCAAAGATAACGAAAGTCCATCATTCTGTCCCGCAAGGCTTTCGGTACCGAAAAGCATCAGATGCATGTATCCTGTATGACACAGATCCAATACAATCACGAATACCTAATACATCACTAACATGAATGCAAAAATGGAGTGTGGTAAACTATGATGATACCTTTATGATCTAAATTGTATCACCTTCGTTTGTAGGTCTCGATTTCTCCAACTTTATGCTAAACTACATTAGAGAAATCTTGTTTTCTCCTATCGAATGCTAAACATTATTAGAGAAAACCTTTATATTCTCCAACTGAATGCTAAACTGCATTGGAGAACCTTTATGAGATTAAAAACTTATATCCCCCTATGTCATGTCAAACTTTATAGATATCTATGCTAAACTGTATGTGTCTAAATGATATAGGCACAAGGTCAATCTATATATATGCCCAATGACTTTCAAATACTTAAGATCTACACAAATCTTAAGACTTTTATACGTATTATGACAATGTTTGATGACACGTAATACTAAGGATAAACGATGATCATCTTTGTTAATAAATCGTCATACTATCATAATACTTTAAATGTACAAAGGTACATAGAGCAAACATAACGATCTCCTTAACTAACAGTGTCTAAGGACGTCAAAACACCCATACTGTATACTTGTGTTACAAACACAAGTGGGTGAAGTCCTTTAGTTAAAGGATCAACTCACAATTCCTTAGTCCTTAAACGCTACAAACCTTAATGTCACCTTTTCATGTCAACATCCTTATGACCAAATAATTGATCTTTAACTACTATGACCCTGTGATATTCTTCGTTGTCATTAAACAACACTGTAAGAAGAATGCCACAGTAAAACCAAATGGGTCTAGCCATTGAATGGACCATAGACCACTCAGAAATCAAAATTCTGAGCTAAACGGTCTGCGAAGCAGCCCCTTAGCATACAATCTGCATACCTAGTTGAGGAAGTTACACATGTCTCTATGACACACTTCTACGACATTGTACCATCTGCAAACTTGAACTGTAACCTTAAGTGAACTTTCGATCATCCGAACACATGGCTAACTTTAAATCTGAATTCCCTACGAGGTTTGGTCTGTTGACTTTTTTATATGTCAACATATAATCCTTAATTCCTTCAAGCATCTCAACACTCACTAGACTGCATTCCAAAAGTCTATAATTGAATTAACTAGATATTGACCAAACAGTCAAGCAGTGAATGCAATGTCCTATCTAGTACATAGCTGAGCATACATTAGCTATCCACCGTACTAGAATATGGAGCATTCCTCATATTCTCTCTCTTCACTTTATTTGACTTTATCCTGGATATGAACTACTGCATTGTGGAAGCACCTTGATCAAATGTTCTACTAAATAGCCACTTATACTTAATGTGACTATCGCAAATTAGATTCATTATTGACAAGCCAAAGAATGACCTGATGGTCACAGTCTTCCCTTTAAACCTCATACTACTGGTTTCTTTACGTCCTAGGGACCTTTACTAGAATTAGTTTGACCAGTGTCAGCATGTGGAGAAGATTTGAACTTTCTACCTTTGAACTTAATGGGATTCATCTTTGTCTTCCCTTAAGCTACTTTGAGGACTGTAGGAGTAACAACTTGAGTTTCTCCACCTTAGCAACACAATGGGATATCAAAGCATTGAAGTCTCAATATTTTCACCTACTGTGAAAGTGAATTATTCTCGATATGTACTAAATTACTCCCCTTTTCCTCTGTATACTTTATGGAGAATAATACTTTCATCAAGGCATTTGTCTCAATACCATACGAGACTATGTACTTCTGGGAGACATCATCAAGAAACTCCTTCGCTATATCTGTGTCGGGAAGTCCACTTTGCAGATGGTTATGTATGAATTTCTTAATGGTCGTCAGATATAATCTGTTAGACCGATCCTAGGCTTCATAGGCTGCTTTATGAGTTGTCAAACTCATGGATGTAAGTGGAGACGGCTTACTCGTCCGTATGGCCATTTCAACCACAACTATCTCTATAACCTTCAAAATATCCTTTGTCCAATTCTTTAAATTGAAACTGGATAGGGTTTTAATGGTGACACTGATTTAATTGACTGAAAAGGTGACTTCAAGATGATAATCTTTAAATCAACACAAATGTAGAACAACAACGATACTAAAGCCATTGAATAGTATCTTTCTTGAAAATCCGATCACACATATTATAAAACACCTTTGGGCTGAATACATAATATATGCAATTAGACTTCCACACATAAAAGCGATCGGAGTACAAACCATCAACTCTCATGGCACTACCACCTTTGGGTGAATAGATCACTTGAGCAACAACTTTCTTCCATCAAATGCCTTTATGCACATCTTAAAATTTTATGTAAGGCCAACACCATTGAGCAGAATCATCGAACATAAAATCAGAGACATCGCCCAACATGGAAGCAAAATAATTCAGAATACTGACTTGAAAGGCCACTTTGGTGATTGCATTATCATCAACACCCAAAAAGTCCACAAACACAAGGGATACATCTTTATGTCATCGTCACATTCTTTATGGGCATACCGTATGTGACAATGCAACATCAATAAATGCAAAAATCCGAATATTGTCACACACATGTGCTAAAGATAATCTCCGAAAACTTTATTCGAGACTTTCGTAAAAGCAAAATCTCAGTCGAGTGACTATCGTGTGTCAACGGATACTGAACCGACCTCCTAAGACACGAGAACCTTATGTATCCCCCTTATGGCAAGTTCACTGCACGAACATTCACTCAAAAATGACTTTAGAATGTCTCAATTCCTTTTCCGATTGATTATCATGCAATCCCAAAAATTGAAAATGAGACCCGAGACACAAAGACCTCATGTATCTCCCTCATACGATGTCTAAAGCATGAAAATTCAATCTAAATAGGATCCAGAATATCTTAATTCCTTTTTTTGGAGTTAAACTTTAATTTATTACTAATGTAATAAATCCAAAAAAATAGAAAAAGGTTACTTTATAAATTTCCTGGACCCGAAAACTGACTCAAAACACTCCGGGGTACCTTTACAAGAAATCTGAAATTTTTGAAATTTTTTTGTGCATTGTAGCTGACCATACGGCTGACGTTAGCCGTCGACGTCAGCGCGAGTGATGGAGGGGCGCGTGCGCTGCACGCCCGCTACCAAATGCGAGTCATAAGAGTCTGAAGCGTGTGTCGCACGCGCCATCACCCGCAGACGCGTTGACACTATGCGGCGCGTGCAATGCACTCGTTGACACGTGTCGCGCATCCGTCCTGCCATGTGTTGGTGACATGGACAGTCCGGATGGGTGCGTGTCACGCACGCACCTACTGTTCCACTCCCAGGGGTGCACGGGCGCTAGTCACGTGTGCACGCATCCATCGTTTTGTGGAACAACGTGTCGCATCGTGGTTGACGCGTGCAAAGCACGCGCCAGCTCGTACGCGGTACCCCACGTTACTGTAGCGCCCCCGGACGATTTTCCTTCCTCCGACATCGAAAACAAATTTTGATATCTCAAGAGCCTTTTTTTGCTACGTTTGGCCCGTTTTTAACTCGTTTTTTATAGCTAATCTTATGTATACCACTTTTTAAGTAATTATATACTTAAAAAAACTAAAAAACGAATCAAAAACTAAGGAAAACCAAATGAGATAAAAACTGAAAAACCTTCGTTTCTAACAATCCGATCGCATAACCGCTCTGATACCACATGTAATACGTAATGTGAGCCTTATTACGTATCCCGGATCTACATGAAAGGATAAAAAAACGAAAGTAATGTGGAATACCTGGATTTCAGTTCCATCTTTGATTTCGATGCCGATTCCGAGCTCCAAACGTCTCCGAATCTCTCGGAACCTTTAGTGAAAAATGCTCACCGACTCACGGGCTAGGCCTTTCTACAGTTTTTTCAAAACACGAGCTTCCTTAACGGGTCAGGAATTCCTTATGCTCGTGAATGATATATTTGAGAAACTGCAGGAGACCTTAACCTTTATATAGCTTCCATATCGGGCTTCCCCATCACAAGGCCGATATGGACCCGGTCCACACTAATTGGGACCCATTTTCTACCAAGACTTCGACCCATTAATCTAGATCATTTATTGGGCCACTTTATTATCTTTATCAGGATCAAATGACGTAACTTAACCGGCAATTTATTTAAAAACCGAAATTGCAATTAATGTTAGTCCAACTTTATGAGACATGGACAAAATGTCTTACAATCTCCCCTTTGGACTAGCATTAATTGCAGTAGACTCTAGTTTAAAGATAATTTAAAAACTCAGTTAAGCCATGCTACTGTATAGTCGACTAAGTTTTAAAAACAAACATTTGATCCAAAGATAACAAAAGTCCATCATTCTGTCCCGCAAGGCTTTCGGTACCGAAAATCATCAGATGCATGTGTCCTGTGTGACACAGATCCAATACAATCACAAATACCCAATACCCCACTAACATGAATGGAAAAATGGAGTGTGGCAAACTATAATGATACCTTTATGATCTAATTGTATCATCTTCGTTTGTAGGTCTCAATTTCTCCAGCTTTATGCTAAACTGCATTAGAGAAATCTTGTTTTCTCTCACCAAATGCTAAACAGCATTAGAGAAAACCTTTATGTTCTCCAATTGAATGCTAAACTGCATTAGAGAACCGTTATGGGATTAAAAACTTATATCCTCCTATTTCATGTCAAACATTATAGATATCTATGTTAAACTGTATGTGTCTAAATGACATAGGCACAAGGTCAATCTGTTGGACCCCGTCTCCGAGGCCCAACATTCGGACCCATAAAAGCATGGAAGACCCAAACCAGACACATACTGACCACAAATAGAGAAACTTTTAATAGAATGAATTTAGGATTTGCTTTTTTAAGAAAATTGTTCCTCATGATCTCACGATTCCAACGCCTCTAAATTCGCTCAATTCGGATTAGAAATGAAAAAGTTATGGTCAAAATACTATCTTAAAGAAAACAGTGAAAACAGTCCCTCTATCGACTTCATGTCACAATTTGAAAACTTTAGAGGCTGAATTACTGATCAGCTCCTTCATAAAACTTGTAGATTTATGTCTCTAGTTTCATTTAAAACAAGAATCGCCTCGATCCGAGCCCTATAGCTCCAGATATTTAAAAA